>PVIY010003057.1:24899-118447 GCA_004026745.1 Myrmecophaga tridactyla
GTGGCCCACCACACATGCATTTTTTTTTAAATGAAACAATGTATCTTGGAGATCTTTTAATAGCAGTAAATCCACAACCATCACATCCTTTAAAAAACTTCAGACTCTTCTTTTATATGGATGCATAATAATTTATTAACCATCTTTATGTTGCTGAGTATTTATGTTTGTTCTTATGTAAAATTCTGCAAATTATGTACTAATACATACATTATTTCACATAAGAGAAGTAGTACCTACATATTGTATTTCTGAGTCAAGATTATGGAAGTTTAAAATTTTAATAAATATTGTGAAATTGTCCTTTCAAATAACATTTGGAGATATTCCTTTTCAAATTCCATGCAGTAAAAAAAAAATGAATGGCAAGTGTGTAAGCAATATTTATTTCATGACATATTTAGGTTAAATGTGAGAAAAAGTACAGTTCTATTTGGTATATTTTTTACATGTACTTTGTTCAGCCACCTTGTGCATAAAATATATATGCCCATTTTAGGACTTGGATATACTTTTTCTGTTTCAAGTGATTATAAATTTTCATGGTCTTATCTCACCATTTATTATATAAAACTGGTCACATCAGTGATTAATTTGGTGTTAAGTTCATGCTCTGAAATGCAGACCCAAATCTCAATACTGTACTTCAAAAACCCAAATTTGATCATGTCAATGGAAGACTTAAAAGCCCTTTATAGTCACTGGCCAGAGACTACCAGCCAAATAAACAGGGCAAGCTCCATACAAAAAGTCAAGAAGCTCCCTCCACATTGTATCCTAAGTGTTCAAAGGTGCCAGTTACTAATAACCCAATGTGAATGGTGTCTCTGGATGTGTGTAATAATGCAACAAAATGCTCAGACCTCTCCACTGTAGAGGGTTAACTGCTCCTTTCAAAGAGAAACCCCACAGACATGACTTTGAAGAGGAAAGCATGTAGGCTGGGCTAAATCTTTAATCTGTATTTACAATGTCACCGAACTTCCCTCTCCACTTGCATACAATGGTGAAAATAATAAAAGACATATCTCCAAGAGACATTGTAATGTATAAATTGGATCTAACAGGTGTGTTCCCTAATTATTGCCTTGCCCCCTTTTCCCCCATTATCTATCACAGGGCATATACTATAATCATATAATTCACTTTAAAGGAAAATAGCACAAATGAGGTATCGGGGGCAAATACTGACTATAGTGTTTTTTTTTATGGCCTACAACCTCAAGTTAAGAACAAATTTTTAATTTTTAATGGTTGGTAAAAAAAGAAAAATAAAAAGAATAATTTGTAATATGTGAGAATGAATGAAATTAAAATTTCAATGCCCATTGTGTTTCTTGTAACCATGGGAATGTAGAGTCCAGCATCTGTAGGGCAGGCTGCAAGCTCATAATTCCAGTGAAGTTCCTCAATGAACTCTCAGGAGTGGTTGGCTAGACAATCATGGAAATGGAAGAGTCCAAAATCCATACGGCAGGCTATGAAGCTGGTGATTCTGATGAAGGGTCTGGACAAGCTCCACAGGAGAGGCTCGGAAGAGTGACTGTCTCTTCTGAATCCTCCTTAAAAGCCTTCTGATGATTAGGTTAAGCATCACTCATTGCAGAAGACACTCCCCTTAGCTGATTGCAAATGCAGTCAGCTGTGGATGCAGCCAGAAGGATCATGATTTAAGTCCATGAAATGTCCTCATAGCAACAAACAGGCTAGCACTTGCCCTACCAGATGACCGGGCACCACCACCTGGCCAAGTTAACAAATGAACCTGACTATGACACCTATAAATCAAGTTTTGTCAGAACACTTCACGGTCACTTCTTTATTTATTGTCTCTGGCTACTTTCATTTTACAATGGCAGGGTTGAGTAGCTATGACAGAGATTTGTATGTCTCAAGAAGCCTATACTATTCACTACCTGATCCTTTCCAGAAGAATGTTTACTGACACCTGACTTAGATAATGCTATGTGTGTGCATATGCATGTTTACATCTGTATACATGATGCATTTATTTCCACATTTAATGGTGATACAAGATATGCAAAGTAGCTGACATATTTTAAACATATGCTCCATTCTTGCATAAATGGGGTGTTGGCATCTAGGGAGGCTTGTCACCCCTAGGAAGACCTGAGTCCTATTTTTCTCATGGTTCTACTTTCACTCATTGAGTTGGGGGACTTCTCATTGATAATGACTACAAAAAGAACAGAATAATAGACTCTTGACCCTGGATGGTTATTGTGACTTTCTTCAATAAATCATTTATAGAATTGTAGTTGGGTCGCCCCCCAAAATCAGAGGGTTGGGAGCTCAGTGAGCTACCATAACTGGTTGCATGAAGTATTTTGTACCTCCTTAATAATGAATGTGTATTTAATAGATATTTGTGTGAGCTGGTACAGTCTGGTGTTGGAGCTTTACTTTATTAAGAATTGATAGTGTGTTTCAGAGGCAGTAACTAACCCTCACCTACTTCAAAATACTGTCTTTACCAAAAGAATCAAACAAATTGCATGTACACAAAGTGACTTGGGGGCGTGCACACAGCCTGTCTGAATACTTTGTTGACAGGTAATTAGCATGTTTTGCACTTACCTAGTAAGCTATAAATCAATTATTGAGTATTTGCACATATTTTTCTTTTCTTTTTTTGCATGGGCAGGCACCGGGAATTGAATCCGGGTCTCCGGCATGGCAGGCAAGAACTCTGCCTGCTGAGTCCCACCGTGGCTCACCCTGCATATATTTTCTAAAAAATATAATCTTCAGTATAGTTTCCACATTAAAAAAAAAAGAAAAGAAAAATTGAAGATGTCATAAAACTACATTTCTTTTTATTTTCCTGATTTCTAAGTACAGAGAAGACTGGCAAATACTTGAGTATGAATTCAATTAAAGGTCTTCAATAGGAATCTTAAATGACTGAAAAGGGAAACATGAAAAATAGTAAAAGACAGGTGCTGTTATTATTTCCATAAAAATGGGAGAACGCATTGGCTGACCAAGCCAGTCCTACAATTTCTCACTCTTTCTTGCTCGCCATTGCATGTTTCTTTTTACCTAAGGTTTACACAAGACACATGAATTTGTTGGTATTTAAATGCAGAAAATTCTTTCCACTCTAGAGGGATTGGTTGAAATGTATATTATACATAAATTAGTTGGATTAATTTCTTTGGACCCTGTGTTTACTCCTTCAGTCAATGAATAGACATTTATTTCCTGCCATAGCTGCTGGGAAATTTGCTGGGGGGAAAAATCCCCCAATTTTACATTTGTACAAGGCTTTATAGTTTACACATATATCTCACAGTACACTACTTCTAATTTAACTTCATATAATCCAAATTTCCCCCTGGACTGTGGATGGGGCTATTTATAGCAATAACACAATTTCCACTGGCTCATTGGCCCTACTCGGATTGTGAATGAAGTTCATCAAGATTTCCCTCACTCTATACCATTCATTTCTGGAAGTATCCAAGGGTGTTTGATACGTAATGGTTATAAAAACTGGCATTATTTAATCCCCTCATTTTCATTGCTGCCCAATGCTCATAAGCCCTCTGGAAAAGGTTCATTCTCTCTTTTCCTTTATCTTGAGTCTTTGCTTCCTGAGATGCAGGTTCTCTGGACACCATGCCTTGATACTTCTTCACAGAGAAACCTAAGTGGTGCTGCAGAATTCTCTTCCATCCTGATGACTTTGGGCCAGACCACTTCCCTTGCTTACAATAAGCCAAAATCTAGCATCATCATTAGTAGATAAAATCTGATTAGAAAAGAATTGGGACACATCTCATTTGTCCCACTTCCCCTACTTCACCTGGACACTGTGGTACTCATGTCCCATGGTTCACAGAGCTTCTGGAGATGGTGGTATAATGCCTGCAGGACCTCTCTCCAACAAACAGATCCTAAATTTGTTTTCATGTCATGGAAGGCGATAGGGAGATAAGATTCCAGCCTGTCATCTTCATGCCCACCTCCTCCAATGATACCCACTTGTAAGTTTACACGGACATCTCTCTAAAGACCCCTACCTACTTCACCAAGCAAAAAGAACCCTGATATCCACTGAGACATATACTTTAATTCACAACTGAAGTTAAATATAGTAAGCACATTTACACCTGTGTAAGACTCAGAATGATTAACTAGCTTATCTTGGCACAATTAGAAGAGCGCATATTTGAGTCCAATTCTTTTGCCTGTGAATATTTTCTCAATTTATGACACTAAGTCTTAAAGTGGTTGCTAGAGTAAAAGCCTTTTATTTTTTGCCTGGTTTCTCATCTCTTGGCCAAATTTAAATGCAGGGCAAATACTTGTCTTTGTACTTTTTTTCCCCTTAAAAAGCAGCTCCTGAATACTGCCTAACACTGAATATAAATCAAAAATGGAAAAAAAAAGTCCAGTCTGGTCATGAGTTAAATTCATATCTCTTTCATTATTCCCTATTTCCCTTACAGACAATGACTGTGGAAGCACATAATTGGGAAGAAAGTCTTTCTTGGCCCCTGATGTGCCATCTGAAGCTTGAAGAAGAATAATAGGTTCTCACTGTGGAAAGGATTTCATGAGGTTGAAAGGACCAGTTGCCTGAATTCTGTGTTAATGGATATTAGTTGTTTCAGTGTTGGGACTGCCTGAAATATTCAGAACAGCTCCCGGCCCTTCCAGGGTCCTAATCCCAAGAATACTGCCTTTCTTCCACCTTTATACACCAAGAATCCTTCAACAAAAAATACACACAGACACACACATATATTATATTTTCTTTTTCCTCAGGAGGAAAAGAATATAGTACAAAATAACCAGGGGTATGCTGTTTTGCTCATTTAGATAGAGCACAAGAAAATACCATCACAAAACCTAAAAGCACAAGTTGGCAGACCAACTAAATGAAACCAAATTTTTGCTTGTTTGAAGTTACAATATGCAAGGGTTATGAAGCCTCTTTGTTCCATGTACCCCATGACAATCTGATACAACTTATAAATCTTTTCTCAGAATGACATTTTTACGTGTAGACAATAAAATGTTTAAGATCACAAGAGAAACTATTAATATTAAATAATACTTATCAAACTATTTTAAAATATCATATAGTTATACCTATACTACTTTATGAACACATTAAATAATCTCTTCACAGATAATGTTTTTACATATATCACTTATGTAATGTATGTAAAAACATATTTACTTATTTAAAAACATATTTACTTATAAATCTTTTCTCAGAATGACATTTTTACGTGTAGACAATAAAATGTTTAAGATCACAAAAGAAACTATTATTAATTATATACTTATCAAACTATTTTAAAATATCATATATTTGTATCTATACTACTTTATGAACACATTAAATAATCTCTTCACAGATAATGTTTTTACATACATACAATAAAATATATAAGATTGCAAAGCAAGCAATGTTACTAGTTTACTTATCAAACTACTTTTAACATCATATAGTTGTACTTTTGTATGTACACATTACATAATAAAATCAATTCACGTGACAAAGTAGTGACATGAAAATGATCATAAAGTCCCAGGGCTGCCAATACTATTGTAGCTTATTGCCTAAATTAATAATTCAAGCTCATGGATAGCCCTGAATTTTGTCCACACACCTTTTGGGAGTCCATGGACCCTACACTAAGAACTCTTGCCATAAAGCAATGATGGGCTGGTTTTAGGTTGACAAAGACAGTGAAGCCTAGGGATTTCTCAGCTTCTCTGCCAAGAGGAATTAAATGCTCAGTTGATGTCCTAGGTATCAGCTTTTCTTTGATTGCTGCCGCCCAGCTGCCTCTTTATCAGTATCCCAAGCACATCATCCACCTCTGTCTCTTTATTTCTGACATTTAAAATTCACAGCTTATTAAAAAAATGTCCTCCCGTTTACCCAAGAGTCAATTAGTGTCGTGAAAAAGAGCACCAGCAGTGAACCAAGTCTTGTTAGGAGCCTTTAAGAACAGGTAAATTTTCCATGAATTTACCATACCTGCTCCTTTCTGAACTTAATCCAGGACTTGGTACTATTCTTTGCAGATAGGCTGTGGAAGAACAAAAATGCCTACACACAAAAGGAGAGGAGGCTTTCCAGAGGCCAAGGATCCTGCTAATGTAGGGGAGCGTCTGCTGCCACATATACCAGCCCAGGCCTGGGGTGCAGAGAGGAACAAACCACCATGATCAGAAAACAAGCTAAATGTGGATTTCACAGATTAATAATAACCCAGGAGATACCTTCTCAGCTCCCAGAATCAGGTCCTGAAGAGAAGATGTGTGGGGTTATGAAAAATATTCCAAAACTTATAAATAAGGCCATCCTTTCAATTACATTCTGGAGCATTGTTTAATAGACTTAATTTTGCCATTAATTAAGGCTCCAGCTCTGCAAAGAAAGTGTTAATTTATAGAATTGTATCTGGTAGAGACACACATAATTTATGTTCCATAGAAAAGATAAGCTTCAAAGTTATGCTTTGTTCACCCTCTGGGGCATTAAACAGTTTTGTTTTTAGTCTTATTCAAATATTACTTTAATTTTTACTTTGCAATAAATGCATCTGCTTCATTATCTTACTAGTTTCCTCATCAATACATGGGTTGAATGCAATCTTTGGCATGTAGTAATTCTATATGAGAGCCATGCACTTAATGTTATAAAAATTACACTTTGAAAGTAGTATGAACTAACTCCATTCTTTCTGAAGCAAGAGTCAGGAATCATCCCCATTGTCCATCAGAATTACAAAAAGCTCCATTCCCAGAAACCAAGGAGTGGCCCTGATACCAGGTCCACTCTGCAGATCCCTCTGAAGTTGGATTGAGTTGAATTTAATTAGGTCAGTGGCTCCCACACTTTAGAGTGCATCACACTCAGTGGGAGGGCTCATTATAACACAGATTGCTGGCCTCACCTCTGGTTTCTGATTCATGAGATCTGGGGTGGAGCCTGCAAATTTTCAGTTCTTAAAAATTCTCAGGTGTGGCTGATGATGCTAGTCCAGGG
The DNA here is from genome assembly GCA_004026745.1 of Myrmecophaga tridactyla. Classification (NCBI taxonomy): domain Eukaryota; kingdom Metazoa; phylum Chordata; class Mammalia; order Pilosa; family Myrmecophagidae; genus Myrmecophaga; species Myrmecophaga tridactyla. The sequence continues at coordinate 31,936 of PVIY010003057.1, forward strand.
ACCAATTTAGCAGAGACAAGGGGCAAATTCAGTTTGGACTCAGGCCTTTATTTGCAGAAGGACTTTGCCAAAACATACTAATGAGAAAGAGGCTGTATGCTTTGCACCTCAGTTTCTTTGAAACAAATTCCATTTCTCCCAGGACCTCTCTTAGTTTTAGTTCAGCTGTTAGAAAACTCCTTTGCTTTTTAATCTGGGGCTGTGCTTCCCCTCTACCTCCTTTCTTTCTTCCCTATGAGAAATAATAGGAAATGCAAATTTGGCTTTGTATGCTCTGAGGACCAGGCCTTCTGCCCAGGGCAGTGGTTTGCAGATTTCCAGGACTGTTAGAATCTCTGCCAGGGACTCCAAGTAATAACAGTCCAGTGGCATTTGCCGGATGTACCCATTTGCCTGATGGATTGGTGTTGTCAGTGCTACAGGCTATCTACCCTTTGGCATCATGCAGATAGATGGAAAATTTCTCACTAACCTGCACATCCTTCCATCAAGCTCATGCCATTTGCATTTCAACTAGCCTGGATCAGGCTGCAGGGAGAGAAAGCTAAAAAGGAAGCCTTTTCCATTTTCCTCCCTAAAGGGACTCATTATTTCCATTTATCATTTCTGTGTGTTCCTACATTTTCTCTTGTATTCATATTTTCTACCAGCCAATTACAAACATCGATTAGCATTATTTATGCATGTCTCCATGGGAGGTTCTAAAAGATGCTGGATAACAATTAAAACTAAAAATACAGATGACCTCTATCTACAAGGGGGTCATAATCTTTTCTGAGATATTAATTTGACCCACACCAGAGCCAACCTAGAACTAGCAGAAACCACGTGTTTGAAATCTTCCATTTTCTACAAGCTGACAGCCTGGAATGAGCTCAGGCATTGCTTCATACTTCCTATTGAAGGAATGACAGACTTTTCCTTTTGCCCTCCTTAGCTTGTATATCTGGCTTATTCCAGACATTTTTTTCTTCCTCCCTCTTCCATGGCATTAGTCTCCTGTGACTGGGTTAAAATTAGGCTTCACCCGAAGTAATAGGAAAGACCTGCTGCCTGACTCCCTTCTGGTAGTAGTTTCTTGAGATGGCATTTTTGCTACTTCTCCTTGTCTTGTTTTCTGGTGCAAAATTCCTGAAATGTGCTGGTCCAATGTCAGGCACACTTGTAATTAGGAACTTCTGAAGTCATAAATCCAACACAGAATTTTGGATCTGGACTGACTCTGATCCATAGTTTATTTGTCCCCTATCTGAGGCTACTATTTCTCTCCCCCTTCGGCCTCAATTCTCCTAGCTTTCTCCTTAGCCCTGTCCTTCCCAGCCTCTCTCAGCAAGCCCAACATCAGGGCTACAGGTTATCTACCCTTTGGCATCATACAGTGCCTACACAGGGCTACAGGTTATCTACCCTTTGGCATCATACCTTGCCTACAATGTGTTCTAATACGACACACAATGCTAAATCTGTTTCCTTTTCTCATTTTCCCTTCCCTGTTCCCTCTTCTTTTGCCATCTGACCTTCAATGGAAGAATGGCTGAATGACATCAAATCATTAAACTTTGTCCCCTGTTTTTTTTTCACCTGTTACCTGCAGGTTAAAACATGAGAAGGGCTATAAAATGAGTATTGCGTTAAAGAGTGAATTTTGCCTTAATGTTCTTTTCCAGTGGTCAGACGGGCTGGTGCAAATGAGACGGAAGTTGTTTTTTATTAGTTGGAGGGATGGATAAAATCAATGTGAATCTCTTCATCTCTCCTCCTCTCCACTTCAAAATATTAAATTCCCTGCTGACCCATTAGGGGATTTCTTAGTCCCACTTTCCATACCCACAACTTCCTCCATTGAGCCAACCCTCACTGGCCCTGCTCTAAATAAATAGTCCCTTCCCTGAACTTCACCTTGCTCACTCATTCAGCATCTAGAAACTATGTTTGCTTTGTCATTTTCCTTCTAAATCTGGCCAACTGCCTTACCTAGATTTCAAAGCACTGTAAGAATGGGATTTGGCAACTTCTTTGGAGGCAAATTGACTTGAGATTGAATTTTAGCTCCACTCCATAATTAGCATGTGTCCTGGGGGAAATCGTTTAATTTCAAATTCCTCATTGGTATGATGGGATGAATGACACTGTAGCAGGCAGCCCCTGTTTGCCCAAGCCATTTCCTCTCACAGCAGGCAGGCGCCTGTTTACTCAGGCCATTTCCCCTTTGAGAAGTCTCACTCGCCCTGGGAACGTTTAAAACTGCACATAGGCAGGATAAGAAAAATTCCTGCAGAGACCCCTCCCATTCTGTACATCAGCACTTAGCCAAGTGCTTCCCTTAAAACCCTGTGACAACCCCTGTTCGGGCCTCAGACTTTCAGAAGCTACTCTGCTGAGCCCTATGGGCCATAGAAGAATAAAACCTACTTCCTAAAACTTCGGAGCCTTGACCCCGATATGTTCTGTTTCCATGTAACATTCCTGGAGGCTTGCAGCCTTGTCCCTGGTTTCATGCAAAAATACCTGTTTTTAAAGGACGCTTTTGTACTAACTCAGTCATAAGCCATATAGTACTTAGTATGCCTGGCAAATTGGGGATCACCAAATGGAAGCAATTATTGTTGTTATTATCACTTATGAAATTGATCCACAGAGAGTGGGAAAATAGCATGAATTGGTTCATATGGCAAGCAATGCACTGCCATTAATGCCAAGATACAATGCAGGTATCCATACGCTTTCATAAGAATACTGACTTAGGTGAGCTGTGAAGCTTGTATTCAGACTTAGGCAAAGAACACTTTCTAGGATAACAGTCACTGTAAAATATAACATAGAGACCTGAATAAACAATTTCATGGTGACTTCATAGAATATGGAAGAGATACCCTATTGATATTGTGTGCTTTGGATTTTGATTTTGTTTTTTTGCCTCCCAATATACAGGTTATGCTTAAACAGTTGGAAAGAAAAAATGCTTGCTGTTTTGCAGGTTTTGATTTCTAAGAATGTTTACCACTTCAGTTCAGCAAGAGACAAAAATCTTTTTCAATTTCCCCAGTCTCCAATTATTCATGAAAAAAATATCAAACTGAGAAACAAAGGTTTTTATTTAGAAAAAAAAGAATGGGTGTTTTTCAACCTTATCAACATCAAACAATCTTTCACACCAAATAGTGACAACTTCAAGAGAAAACCTATAGTGCTAACATTTGGCTATGGAATGCCTTTTTATCCTAGGGTGTTCTTGTGTTAATAATTTAAAAATCAGTAATTTCCAAACCAAAGTTTTCTTTGCTTACAAGAATTACTGCAGTTCTCCCTAAGTCAAGATGCTGCCCCAAATCCTAAGACTGAAACATGACATTAGTGAATTGCTATACAAATATTAATAGCAGTCAAAAAATAAGGTAACAATATTAGAGATTAGTGTTGCTGTGGTAGTTAAGTTCAGGTGTCAACTTGGCCAGGTGAAGGTGCCTGCTTCTATTGCTGTAGACATGAGCCAATGGCAAGTGAAGCTCATCTGTCACTGATTACATCTGCAGTTGGCTAGGAGGTGTGCCTGCTGCAATGAATGATGTTTGATTTAATTGGCTGGAAGCTTAAATAAGAGAGTTCAACATAAACAGCCCAAGCAGCTCAGCATACCTCATCTCTGCACTTACAGCTCAGCCCAGGCCTTTGGAGATGCAGAAAGGAATCACCCAGGGAAAGTTGTTTGAACCAGAGGCCTAGAGAGAAGGGCAGCAGAAATTGTCTAGTGCCTTTCTGTGTAAGAAAGAACCACAGTTGAAAGTTTGGTACCTTTCCTCTGAAGAACCATACATTTTTAACTAAATAAATCCCCTTTTATTAAAAACCAATCCACCTCTGGTGTGTTGCATTCTGGCAGCTTTGGTAGACTAGAATAATTGTTGATCCTCTTTTAGTATTGTTGCTTTGGTTATATTCTTCAAAGATGAATATGGAATTGTAATTTTGAGAAAGAAATTGTTTCAGTCAAAGATGAATGTATTATCCCAAAGACAAAAAGAAAAAATTGGTCAACATTTGTTCATCTACTATTTAATATTCCAACAAAAGATATATATATTTCAAGAGATATAGTAACATATATTACACAAATAGTAACAACAATTTAGAGTTGAGGTGAGCATTTTAAATATTCATATCTTTAATATACTAATTTCTTCCTTTGTGCTCTAAATGAACTCCAGAGAGACATGCCAAATATCCAGACTTGCATTGCTTAATGCTAGCCCACTTCATGTGTTAAATATGTGAAATGGCAGGAGTTTTAGTTGGGACTCCCTTGTTACAGAGTACCAGCTGTTACAAAGCACCAGTATGTATCATGATACATACTAAGCATCATAATCAGCTCTCTGGGGTTACAGAGTACAAGACATGGGTTGCCTCCAAACTCAAGGGGCTCAGAGTGTAGCTGGGAAGGAAAGAGGTATATTCCCATCCAATTGACCAAATGTTAAATAATGACAAAAGAGGATGCGGTGAAACTAAGATATCATGAGGCAGAATGGATTCAAACCCAAACTGTCCCCCTGGATTCTGGTGCAGTGGGTATGAGGGGGTGAGATCACTGTGACCTGAGATTCGAAGGACTGCTTCCAAGAGGAAGTAGGAATTGAAGCAATAGGTTTTTGCTGCATTTTCACTCATTCTACTGAAGTTACTGAAAGAATTAGATCAGGTCAAGAGAAAACTTACTTTTATCAAAAAAATGCACTTTAGGTTTATTGTGAATTGAAAAAAAAGGAATTTCTCTACTTAGATATACTCTTTGGATCAAATAGATGCCTTTATAAAAATTAGCACTAATTTACAGATACCAAAAAAGAATTTATGGAACCTCAGGATATTAGACCTGGAAAGAACTTAAGAATTTCACTAATTCTACACTTTTTATAGATGTCAAAACTGTGGCTATGAGATTTGAAGAGACATCCAAAGATAAAGGATACTCAGTTCATTAATGGAGAAGCAGAGCTAGAATCCAGGTATTCTGAGGTCAAATCAGAATGACATCATCTCTCTCCCTTTGGATTTGCAAAGAAGTACTTTTTAAAAAATGTATAGCATTTAAAGTCAAAGTTGAATTATTGTTTTTTTTCCAGATTGGGGCCCAGAGTTCAGATAAAGTATGATTTCCCCAGCCAGCAGTAGTGGCTAACAGTTCCCAAGAATACATTTCCCTATGGTTTGCTTAGGATTTTTTCTGTTGTGTTTCTTCTGTTCTCAGTTAGGATAATGAGTGAAGCTCAAATAAAAAATTAGTACCTTTTCAGATGCCAATCACTCGGTTTGGGATTAAAGGACCTTGGTTAAAGCCCTGGTTTAGTCACTTATTAGCCACGTCACTCAACTTCAATTCACACACCTTTAAATTGGAGATATTAATGGTACCTAAGGCAAAGGACAAACACATTTGTTGCATATAAAAGGTTTTTTTCTAGACCTAAGTACAGGTAGCTTAGCACTGTTGCACTGAGGAAGGCAGAAAACCAAAGACCCACTTTATGGGAAACCTAAGGGGAATTTTTATGCATGAACAAGAGAGAAATACTTGTGTGGTAATGGTTACCCTTTATTTCAGAACTCAAAGAGGAAGGATTTGTATGCTTGAATCAGACAAGATATATATGTGTACCTTGAGAAGAAAACCAACTATTTTGTAAAAACTGTGTTTGAGATGATCCAGGAGATCTTTCACACCTACAAAAGCAAAGCCCTTTTTGTCTTAATCCCCCATACTCCTGTCATTTAAGATAGTATCTTTCGTATGCAGTAGGTGTTTAATATAGTATGCTGAATGAGCAAATTATTGAATGAATAAATGAGGACTGTCTCCCACCTTAATATCTTTGAGTACCAAAATATTTGCCTCATCTCCCAAATGAAATGCTAATTTCTTCTTATGTGCTCTAAATGAACTACAGAGAGACTTGCCAAATATGTTTGGTCTTCTTACTATTTAGTTTCCTCCCAGTAACTTACCTTGTCCAATCTGTGCCCAGGTCTATAAAGGGCCAGACAGTAAGCCTTTTATGCTTTGTGGGTCCTATAATCTCTGTCATTACTCAACTTTGTCACTGTAGCATGAAAGCAGCCATAGACAGCACATAAATGAATGGGCATGCTATGTTCCAGTAAAAGATTATTTATTGTTGCTCAAATTTGATTTCATATCATTTTCATATACCAAGAAATAATGTTCTTGCTTTTTTTTTTCAATCATTTAAACAGGTAATAACCAGGTTGGCAAAGGTGGTTCAGTAGCAAAGTTCTTGCCTCCCATGCTGGACACCCAGGTTCGATTCCCAGTGCCTGCCCATGTGAAAAAAAAGATAACAACCATTCTTAGTACCAAAGCAAGCAATGAGATGGATTAGGCCCAAGACAGTAGTCTGTGGATCCCTAGACTATGCTGAGGATATAATAGCAGAAATAGCTTTCCTTTGAGATTAGTGCCCAGCTTTCCTTCACCCTTGGGAGTCACAAAAGGAGGGCACTTGGGAAAATTCCCAAATGCAGAAGGGATATGACAAGACTTGTCCCAAGAAATTCACCCCCCCCCCCATAAAGGTGATAACTGAGCAAAGCAAAGCGCTATTTCCATCCTTGCGGTTTGGTCCTTTTCCCTTTTCTCTCTGGTCTTCCTTTCTATCAACCTTGAGTTCACAAAAACTTATTCAGGCAGTGGACAGACTCTCTCTGAGAAGTCTCTAAAGAATTTCAGGCACAAAGAGAAGACATATTCAATGCAACTCTTTGTTAGTGTAAATTAATAGGGCCCAGCCCCAGCCCCTTCCAGCCTTAGAGTTGAGGATAGCAATCCTAATTCCTTGGGCATCCCTTAGAGGCATGTTATAATAGAGTCACTAGAGACCATGAAAAGAGACCTGGCAACTGCTCTAGTTAATGCTAAAAAAATGTTTCTGACTCAAAGAAAGAAGAGTAGGAGGGTTGGTTTGAGTAGTGTGTGTGTGTATGTGCCTGTGTGTGTGGACACACACACATGCATGTTATTTAAAAGTGGAACGATGCTGGCAGTGGCATTTGTCATGGATGTGGTTCTACTTTGAGTGGCTTAGTTGTGTCCCATCCGAAGGAGAAAAAATAAATAATTCCAAGCATCTTTATTGCCCTGTATGAACCTAGAAGTCCCTCCAGTGCCAAGATTTTATGATTCTAGTATCCTGTTAATATGTTCTTTTAGAAATATGTAGCATTTAAGCACTCTCACTTATTCTTTAATTTTCTTCTCATTATTAAACATGTTAAAAGACAGTGAGTACAAAAAGTTAAAGAAGACAATTACTAAAATTTCAAGGAATAATGGAGACTGGGAGTGTTTTCCATTCTGAAAGATGGGCTTTCATTTATAATTATAGAAAAAAACTGAAAATCTATGTCTTTCAACAGCAAAAAATGTCTGCTTTTTTCAGAGGCCTTCACTTATGAATTTAGTGAATCCTGGTCTCTACAATCCAATTGTCTGTACAAAGTATCTTCTTAGTTCATTTTGCCTTTACTTCATCTCCAGGAAATCCCTTTTTTTTTTCCAATTTCTACGACTCCCAATCATCAGAAAGAACTGTGACCATACACCTATAGGAAAACAATATATTTATCATCCTCATTCCAAACACCCACAGACACTCACAGAGACACACATCTTTCAAACACGTTCACATCTGTTCCATGCCCTAGAAATAAAAGATTTGTTTTTTTTTTTTCGGAAGATCAAGCTGTTAATTATTTTATGAAATGCAGTAAGTGATGCAGCTATATTGCTCACCCCAACCCCCATCATAAACATTGCCCAGATGTTCATCAGGCACAGCTGATGGTTGTTTTGGATATTGTGTTTACTGATTCTACAGCATTTCCCTTTTCTATAGTTCCTCTTCACTAAGGGCAGTGGACTCAAATCCCATAATCCCTGGGTCTAGTCATTATAGCTACAGTCCTTCAAGGATAAGAGAGGTCCCTCTATTCTGATCAGGACTTGAAAAGAGGAATCAATTTTCTAATTTGGCTTACTGAAAATAGATTGAGAGTTCCAGTGAGAATAGGATCTTGGGAGACCGGGATTTTATTTTATAGTTTTGTTTTGCTTTTGACAGTTAGTGGCAGATTTTTAGAATAGTGGAGTGGGAAACAATATGAAAACCCATAGCAGTTAAATGAATGGGGTTTAGAGTTGGGCAGTTTGCACTGGTCTCCTGGTATAGCTACTTATCAGCACTGTGACATTAGACAACTCAGTTCAGTGATCTGTTCTGTAATTTCCTCATTGTTAAAATAGCGATGTTTATAGTACATATTTATTAATATTAATTCAGTTGTAGACAATAGAAAATTACACTTAGCTCTTTAAGCAATAAAAATGTTGCATTGGAAAGATAGTTGTTGAGCTTGTTTAATTCGGTGGTTCAGATGATGTCATCATCTCTCTACTAGCTCCTATGGTGTCAGATTTACTCCAAGTTTGTCTTCCATCATGGTGACAAAATGGCTGTATCAGTTTCAGGGCTTACCTACCCAAAATTTGTCACCCAGAAGAGAGACAGAGCCTCTGTTCTGCATACCAAACAAAGTCACAGGACAATCTTAAGCAAATAACTAAGGCCATGGGAATGGAATGTGAGATTGACTTAAATCAATAGGAACCATCTCCTTCACCTAGAATTGCATTCAGAGTATGTAATAGTCAAGGTAAGTTGGGCTCTGTTGCAGTAACAACATATGCTGAAATCTTAGGGGCTTAACATAAAGGAATTTAATTTCTTATCCATGTCACAGTCTCATGTTGGTAAGGGAGCTCTCCTCTAAACTGTGTCTCCAAATATCAAATGACTTTAGGCTTATGCCTCCTCTATCTTGTATCTTCAAAACTCCCCTAAATCATCTGGTCAGCATGTGGGAGAAAGAAAGAAAGGGTGAGGAAATTACCAGACATTTAAGATACCATCATTTCCATTCACTTTCCATTTGCTGAAACAAGTCAAATGGAGAATCTAAATGCAAGAGAGCTGAGAAATGTTGAAGGATGAATGAATATTGGGGAGTGAGAACAGTTTTTGAGTTGGCTTTTGAAAACCACTTTCCTTTGTTTTACCCTCATTTACAATAGGCTCACTCCCTCTTTAAGAGACATAATCCTATATTTCATCAATTTCTTGCATCCATCATAAAATTCAGGTGATGTATGAGCTTTTCCATCAGATCTGGATGCGTCTCAGACTAGACTGTCAATATTTGAACTAAAAGGAAAATTTACCTAATATTACACATACACATTCAATATATAATATACTGGGACATGATAACTGTATTAGATAGACCCACATCGATTGTTAGCTGGATTCTGAAATCAACCCAGTACAGGGAACCAAGAGTTCTCTTAATGCTCAAACACCAAAGCCTCATTTGTTCTCATTCTGCCTTATGTCTGTTTTATTTTGTTTTCCCAATACAATGTCCTCACAACTTTACTAGGTCTCCAATCTCTTTGATTTTGTTCTGTTCCATTCCCAGTAGTTATAGCAAAGTTATTTTTTTATGTAATTCTAGAACCTGAGTGATTTTGTTTCCTTAATTCTGTACCTCCCCATTCTAGTTTAAGAGATACTCCTTTTAGGTTACCTGGAACAGTAGATGGGAAGACACACATTAATCTGTGTAACATTTGTGTTCTGAGAAGTTATACCTTGAGAAATTTTAATCTATTGAAAAGTTTAACTGGGCCTTGATTTCTCAATGCTAAATCCAAATCTTAATGTTTGGGATATAGAAGAAGTGTGCTGTTAAATCTTGCAAGAATCTGAATTATTGGACTTTGTTTATTCCTTTTCTTTTATACTTATAAACTAGTCACTAACTCATAATCTCAATCTTGTCCTCACAATATCTTACCAGATGGAGCTACTTGTAGTTAGCGTGAACTATTAAAAGTCTGTTTTCTGACCGCTTCTCCTGGAGTTATAAACTCAGTAGTCTTGATCTGCCTTTCTAGTTATAGAGAGAATCCATTTTACAAAACATTCGGTCTCTGAATAATTTGATCTCCTATTTTTCACACTCAGATATTAATTTTCCTACCAAGTGCTGCCTGCTTCATAACTCAATTCCACATAATTTAAAGTTGTTGTTGTGGCATCCCATCTCTCTTAATATCAATTTCTTTATTAACCAAGATAGAATAGATTGTATTGCTGTAATCATAACCCCCCAAACCTCAGGGGCTTAACACAGAAGTTAATTTTTTTTTCAGTCCAGTGCAGGTTTATCAACTGTCCTCTAAGCAGTGATGCAAATTCCAAGTTGCTTCAATCTCGCAGTTCTACTACCTAACATTTCAGGTCACCTTAGCATCATCCAGCCAGCAGAGAGAAGAAAGATAATGAATGTGGAGGAGGTGTATTGGGTATCATACCATAACCCTCCCTGAGTCTGGAAGTGGTACATCTCTCACAGTCATATTCCTCTGACCAGGATGATTCAGATGGCCAACCCAACCATAAAAAAAGAGTGGGAGATAGAAGAACACATGGACATTATTGGATGCTAACAGTATCTACCACAGAGTCATCCAAGATACATAGGCAATTCTCCTAGAAAGTGGATAGAGGAAGATAGATATTAAATAAGGATCTGATAATATTGACCACAACCTATTTCAGTAGGTTGTTGTGAAGAATAATGAAGATAATATGAGCAAAGTACTTAGCCCACTTCCTGACAGGTACATGCACACTGTGTTCTACGTATTTTGTTATATTTGTCATCATCACTTCCTTATACGTGAAATTGCATTGGAATGCACACTCTTGAATATTTCTTCCAGCTCTAGCATTATGTAGTTCTAATTTTCTTATTTTATCCCATGAAGGTGATCTAGAGGAAAGTATTTACATAAAAAAGATTTTCATCCCTTGTAAAAATGTTGTTTTACAGATTTTATTGCTACCTTCTCTGACAGCTACTACTCTGTTTTCTTTACCTCTAAGTTTGTTTTTCACATAAAGCCATGACTTAGATTGATAAATTTTGGCCCCATATGTCCCTCCTCTTCTCCGTGCCCAAGAAAGTTTATTTAGCTGGGCTTCCATCTCATGAAGGGTGAAAGATTTTTGTTTGAGCCAACACAAGAAAGTAAAGCCACTGTCTAAGGGCCAAGGAGGCACAACAAAGACAGGGAGAAATGAGGTTTGTACATGGAGAAAGTGGTGTCTTCCTTGATATTTGTGATTGTCAAGATACCTCATCATGGCTATCTAAGTGTGCTATAGAAAACATGAGGAACAAATCAGTCTGCCTTCGGAAAGAGATTCCCCTTAATGTCTAAGGCCAGACAATTGGCATATTCAGAAAAAAAGTACATCGATCTCCCAATCCTCAGGAACATGCCATTAAATGAAAAGTTTATATAGATCCAGCATGTGAATATAAACTTAAATAAAGAATAATTTAAATATATAAACAGTGACATCTATGTTGATATATGCATATAGATACTAAGAATGCAAGAAGATGGAGGGTGAAAAAGGGAATTTTGACTAGTATACTGTGGTTAGTTCTAGATTGTGGCTAAAATTGAGATTGTGAAAACTTCTGAGTAGTTGAGAACAATAGCACCTGTTCACATCCTTATATACCCTTCAAATATAATAGAATACAATATATAAGAAGAAAATATAATAGAATAATAAGAAAAACACATAAGAAACATGCAATGTCCATACCTCAAATTAACTGTAAGTAGAAAACACCCTACCAAATTCCTGTGAGCATTTACTGGTGTTACTACATCAAAACTTTGCTGAAATTAAGGGTAGCCTGGTAAAAGATGAAGTTAGTAGAAGGCTTAAAATGCCTCTAAAAATTCTGCCAGTTCTTCTTAAGTGTGAAACTTAAGTGGCCAGAATGCAAACATATATGTGATTTTAGGTAACAGAAGTTAAAGGCAGTCTCTGGAGAAGAAAAACAGGCAGAAAGGAAGTGAAAAATCTTTTGACAATTTGGTGTCAGAGAAAAACTTAGGCTCTACAAACCCTTGTGTACCACACACACACAAATTACTACAGAACCTGCCATTTTCTATATCATTAAAAGAGAATAGCCTTTAAACCATCCCAAATCCATAAAAAGAACAGTTTAAACTATATATGTCTATTGACAATTACGCCAAAGAGAAAAATAAAATTATAAGAATCAACACACCTCAATTCTTGAAACATATCCTCACCCACTGCTACATGAAGTAGTAAAAAGTAAAACACAATACTCAACACTGAATTAAATGCACTCAAGTAAGCATTTAGAGACATGAACAAATACATTGGATGAGAAGTTCAAAACTTAAAGACGGAAATGGGAAAAAAAGTCTAGGAAGTAATGAAAACAACTGTTTATTGAATTCAGGGTGAAAATGGAAGAAAAAGACAAAATTACTTCAAACATGAAGAATAAATTGCAAGGTAGAAATTTCATAATAGGCTTTGAAAAAAGGTAGAGAAATAACCAATAATAGAAAGAAACTAAAGTAAAAAGGGTCAGAGAGAACCTGGTAGAAATGGAAGGCAGACAAAGAGGAAAAACTTTAGTATAGCTGGAACACCTGAAGAAGATAAACAAAACAATGGGAAAAAGCTACTATTTCAAATTATAATGAGAAAATATTCATTTAAGCAATAAAAATCAAAATCTACATATTGAAAGTCATCTGAGTATGTAGAAAAATTCATCTGGAAAAATCTATGAAGACATTTCCTGGTAAAACAAGTAGACTTTAAAGATCAAGAAAAACTCTCAAAATCTCCAGGAAAAAATATCAAATAACTTAAAAATATCAAATAAAAAGGCAAAATAATTAATCACACTGTAATTAAACTTAAAAAAAGAAAAGAAAAGAAACCACCACAGAAATATTGTGTCAGCTGCAAATCAACATTGGATACTAAAATAAATTAAATTAGTGGGGAAATTAAGATATGAAACAAGATATTTATATAGCTTCAATGTACTTATTTGCAGATGTTTATTAGTTAAAAAGGTATAATGAAAATTATAGTAAAACAAAAACTGGCATATATCACCGTTAACCAAGTGATTACATCTAACCTCACCAGGACTGGGATAAATCAATATCATGTGCCTTCCAACAGCAGGGCACAACCTCACTTGTGTTGTCTCACTGCCAGAAATGCATGTAATCATGAGGAAATATCAAACAACCAAAACTGAGGGCCAGCCTACAAAATAAGTGACTGATACTCTTCAAAAGTGTCAAAATCCCAAAATAAAAATCTACAAATCCACAATGTGTGGTCCTGGACCTGGACTAGAAAAAGGACATCCCATTTGTGGGACAATTGGTGAAATGTGAATAAGATCTTTACATTAGATTATATCAATGTTAATCTCCTCATTTAGATGGCTGTAGCATAATTTTGTAAAGAAATGTTCTGTATTTAGGAAATAAACCCTGAAGTATTTAGAGGTAAAAGGCAACCACATGAGCAAATTAATCTGGAACATTTCAAAAATATAAATTGTGTGTGTATGTGTGTATGTGTGTGTGTGTGTCAGTCAGAAGGAGAGACACCTAAAGGGAGGTTCACCCCACTCCAATACAGGCGTCAGGTCGCCAGCAAAAGCACGACTTCCACAGGCTCAGGAGAAAGACGTTTTACTCACAGAGAAGAGACAGCTTTGCTAGCAGGTGTCAGCTCCCCACACCACTGGCTCTCAATGTGGCTAATGCAAGGAGATGTCCTCTACACAGCACCTACCTCCTGTGCCCATGGGCTGCTGCAGTGGGGGAACCCCAGCACAGGTAAACCACTGAGGTGAGCTGGATGTTGTAAAATATGCCCACCAGAGTCAAAATGTCTCCAGTGACCATTTACTTATGCTTGAGGCTATAGGGGAAGTATGCCCCAGCAGTCCCTTTATCTACTAGAGAATTGAGTTTTATCCCACTGGACTGACACACCTGGTCCCAAGCACAGGATATATTCGTGGGTCCCAGGGAGAGGCAGCAGGCTGTGCTAGGATTGTCCCCTACCCAAGCCTACACATTATATACAGGTTTATTCATATAGGTGTGTGTATGTGTGTGTGTGAGAGAGAGAGCCAGAGACAGAAAATGAATAAAGCAATAAAGCAGTTGTGGTAAAATGTTAAAATCTAGGGTATCTGGTTGAAAGGTATACAAGAATTCTTTGAATTACTGTTGTAACATATTTATAAAAATGAAATTATTTGCAGATAAAAACACAAACAAGAAAACCAAGACATGGGAACAACCTTTGTATATATATAGAATAGTGCTGTAACACACTGCCTGGACCACTGAAAATCCAAGATCTGAAGAAATTTTGTTGTTATTACAAGATCATAGATAAAGCCAGAGAGTTCTCAGATTATGTGGTTTAACTGGCTAGTCCTACCCAAATTCCAGAAACACACATGTATACAGTCTCTCACACTGATAAACAAACACATACAAACATTCACACACACATGTATGCAAGTGCCCATATGGTTTTTCAAAATTAACTGAAATGTCAATATATATTTCTAGGTGACGCGACAATTTGAACCTGGAGTCAGTCCATCTGTTCTTGTGAAAAGCATCATTAACAAAAATAGGACAAATCACTGATGATTGTCCACATGTTTGAAGAATTTAGCCTTCATGATTTGCAAAGAGGACAGGCAGAAGAACTAGTGATGGTGTTATTAAATTTAGTGTCCTAAAAAATAATTCTGATGATTTAAAAATTTCCTAAATGATTCTCCCCATTTTTGACAATGCAAGGAGACATACTCGTGAATTGGTATATTGACCTACATTTTGCATTGTTACCAATTTTATCATAAATCACACCGAGGGAGGCAAAAAAGTAAAAGATGGAATTTAGAGTGGAAATGCCTGTTTTATTGGATCTTGGTTTGGTACTCCCATTAACTAACTTTGTGTCTGTTATCAGATTCCTTCATCTCTCTAAGCCTCAATTCCCTCTTCTGTAAAATGCATATAATTAATAAAATTGGGAATGAGTCAAACGATACTAAGCATGTCAAAGAACTTTATATAGCTTTAAGGGCTCTATGTGGGTTTACATTTAGGGATTCTTAAAAATATTACAATTGCCATCATTATTGGATGTGATCTGATGGATTTCACTAAGATGGTCAACCTTTTTATTTCTATTTCATATAAGCCTCATTTTCAACGAATTTGACCAGGTTTAGGGACATAACTTTGATTTAACTTTGCGTGGGTGTGTGCTTTGCTTGACTTGTTTTCCCCTGCGGGAAAAAATAAGCTAGACTTTGTTCTAATTATCACCAGGCCTAGCCAATCCATCAGAAAGCAGCCACCCTATATTTATATTTACATCCCAGATAGGTTTTTTTCACCACTTGTATTAGTTTTCAATTGCTGCTTGAACAAATTACCACAAATTTATTGGCTTAAACAATACAAATTTAGTATCTTACAGCTCTGGAGGACTGAATTCTAATGAGCTTCAAGTCAGGTTGGCAACAGGGCTGCATTCCTTCTGGAGACTCTAGAGAACTCATTCTTTGCCTTTTCCTGTTCTTATTCCTTAATTCGTACCTCTTCCTCCAGAAATTAGGGATTGAGCACTTCTCACACAGAATCAGGGAGTCTCCTGCCTCCCTCTTTTACTTATAAAGACTCTTGTGATTCACTGGACCCACCCAGATAATCCAGGAAAAATCTCCCTATCTCAAGAGCTTTAATTTCATCATATTTGCCAAGTCTTTTTTTATCTTGTGATATTCCTGGAATTAAGATATGGACATGATGGGGTGGGGCATTACTTTGCCTAACTATACTACCCAAGCATGCATTTTACAGACCCCATATAGAATACATTTAAAATACTGTCTGGATTTTGCGCATTTCTGTGAGATGAGTATTGGATAAATGTTGACACTCCCATCAGAGTCAAAAAGACAGAAGTTCAGAGAGGTTACATGAAATGCACAAAATCATTTGATGGGTCAAGGAGGAGAAATACTAGACCTTCAGTTCTTGATGGTCTTTATCTAACAACACAAACAAAAAGCTTTGTTTCTGCCTAAATTTTCTGCACAGACCTTTATCTGGATTCAGGTTCCCAAAGGACCTGGACATTTTATTTTCTGGAGCCTCCTGTGATTCCCAATCCAAACATGGGATCGTTCTACTTTTGTGGGGTCAGCTTGCCCAGGGTGGACATAAATAATACTGAAATCTGCTGTTTTTAGTTGTTGTTTTTCTCTGTATTTAATGATGCCATAGAACTCTTTAAAGAATTCTTCATGTCTCTTTTTTTTATGTTCACACCTTGAGGAGCTTTTGCAAAGAGTGTAATTTTAAATTTTTGAAAAAGTGAATTAAATGGAAACATATTTCTGGAAAGCAACTCCAGAGGTCATATACTTTCACCTCCCACCTGCAGGCAGAATTATCCTGGGTGAGTTGTTTATTATCTATTTTGTACACAATGTCCAACAAGAAAGAATCAAGTAAATATAACAAATAGATAACTTTAGCATAAAACAAACTACAGAAGAAAAATCTTATGTTAAAAAGAAAGCATCTATTTTTATCTGTAAGGTCTGGGTACCCACAACAATCCAGAGCTGGGATTATTCTTCCATTCAATAGAGGAGGTCAAAAGTCAGGCAATCACTGAAGTTCACTGAAAGATCAGTGCTGTGCAATTTATTTTTATCAGCCTTTCATATGCATTTACTTTATATACTAGCGAGACTGAACACTGACTGCTTAAAGACAAGAAATGTGCTTTATCTTCCTTGGTATATTGTTCCTACTTTAGAAAAGTAGCATGGAACAACCATAACAAGCTTGCTACTACTCTGTTACTTTAATTTGACAAAACAAATGTTCTAAAATCTAGGGTTATCAATTTTACAGGTGGTGTGTTAGTTTGTAAGCTGTCAGAATGTGATATACCAAAACTGGAATGGCTTTTAAAAAGAAGAATTTAAAAAGTTACAAGTTTACATTTCTAAGGAAGTGAAAGTGTCCAAATAAAGGCACCAACAAGAGGTTACCTTCCCTGAAGAAAGGCCGATGGGTCAGGAGCACCTCTACCAGCTGGGTGGTCCCATGGCTGGCTTCTGCTGGTTCCTTGCCTGGACTCCATTGCTTCCAGCCTCTGTTTCTGTGGGGGTTCCTCACTTTGTTTCTTGGGGGCTGGCTTTTGTCTCTTAGTTTCCCTTGTCTCTCTTCAGGTTCTGGCTTGCTTAACATCTCATGGTGATGTCTGCCAGGCTCCAAGCATCTCCAAACATACGTATCTCTGTTCTCCAAGTATCGGCATCTGAGTCAGCTCTGCTGTAAAGTTTCTGTTGGCTCTGTTGCTTCAGTCATTGTGACTCTCTCCACAATGTTTCCTCTTTTAAAGGACCTCAGTAAACTAATCAAGACTCAACCTGGAATGAATGGAGTCACATCTCCATCTAATCAGAAGGTCACACCTACAATTGGGCATGTCACAACTTCATGGAGATGGTCTAATCAAAAGGCTCAAATCTACAGTATTGAATCAGGAAGAAAACATGGCTTTTCCAGGGTATATAGTAGTTTCAAACCAACCCAGGTGGTTTTTGCTGGATGAGTGACACTTTTTAATTATTTAGACATTTGTTTTTTCAACAAACTTTTGCTGATCCTCTACTATATTCTACTGTGGTAGGTACTGGGAACAAAAATTGAGTAAGACAGACTTTTCCTCTACAACAATATCATTAAAACTTTTTGCCCTCGATCCATAGTAATAAATGCACTTTACAAGTACTAGATACAAACACTCAAAAAATGGAAACAAAAATCACTGAAAGAATAAGTACCCTAACTCTGTTAAAAGCTCTGTTACTTTTCATTTCTCTTTCTTGTTCTCTTTTTCATTCACTTTTGCTTCTCTATTCTTTTCTACTGCTTTAAAAATAAGGCTAATCAAGAGCCACTGAATAGGGCAGGCCATGGTGGCTCAGCAGGCAGAGTTCTCGTCTGCTGTGCCGGAGACCAGGGTTCGTTTCCCCATGCCTGATCATGCAAAAACGAAACAAAACAAAAAGAGCCACTGAATAGATTTTACTACCCAATAATGGGTAATGAATTGCAGTTTGAAAAATATTGCTCTAGAATCATGCCACCCCAAATATACTACAAGGGCAACAACAAACCTTATCATCTTCTAAAACCTCATTTGAATTGTAGAATTTCAGCCACCTCCTACCTCCAGATATACTGAATCAGAATCTGCCTTCAACAAGATTCCCCAAATGATTCAGGCACATTCAAATTCGAGAAACAGTACTCTAGAACTCATGTTAGTGAAGGGACTAGCACCTATGTGATCCCTAAAAACTTTTGAAAAAAGATGTAGACCCTCACACATTTTGAAATTGACATCTGATATTTTACATAATCAATCATAAATAGATACAAATGATTTACATTTTATATTATAAAAATTGTTACTTTAAATTAAATCTTTTATATCTACCTAATGAAATTTAAATGCAGTAGAAATTTGATACCACAATCATCTACTTAAAAAATTATATAGGGCAAGCCATGGTGGCTCAGTGGCCAAGTTCTCGCCTGCTATGCCAGAGACCTGGGTTCAGTTCCTGGTGCCTGCCTGTGTAAAAAAAAAAATATATATATATATATATATATATACACAAACACTTTCCTTAATAGCCAGAAATTTAAATAATTTCTTTTCAGACCAGAAGTCACCTTCCCCAAATAATTTTCCCCAAGTTAATGGTTCTGTGTTTGAATATCTTTTATTCATTATATCAAGATTTTCTGCTATAAAACTATTTACAAATACATGTGTATATATTTTATATTTATATATTTAACTTCCTGCAATCATATGATTCTAAATGGTAAAACTTTCTTCTGGATCACTTATTTTGCAATTGATCAGACAACATTCATATATGATAAAACTTAATAAATGTTAAATATACAAAACTCATTTTTTGGTAAATGTACAATGCAGCACAGAGAGATGAGCAATCGGCCCTGTTTAGGTGAGGCAGAAAGGCTACCAGAGGAAGTGAGATCTGATTTCTGAATGATAACATGGAAACCAATGTGTGTAAAAGCTCAGGCACTAAACATGAAGGGAATGACAAAACATAAGACTGAGACCAGGTTGCAAATGGACTTCTAGGCTGAATTCCTGTTGGGCATTATTTGCAGAATATGACTCATATCTTGAAATTGAAAACCAGGAGAACATGATCAGGCCCTCCCCAATGAACTATACCAGGAATTCCCAATCTGGGAGCAAGAGTGTCTCTAAGACATCTGAAAATTGGTATCTATGCCTTAAGTGTTTCTATGTAAATGCATTGCTGTTTTTTAAAAATATGTGAATTTAAAGTTGTAGTACACAATAATTTGAAATAATTTGGGGTGGGGTGGGTTGTCACATATTTTCCCCATCAAGAGACACTTATTATGAGGGTATAGTAGAAATATTTTTATTGCTGTTGAAAATGAGAAAATCACTTTTACAGGCAAGATGGGCCTAATTCTTCCTTATATAGAAAAATGGAATAAGCTGGTGATAAGTCTGAAAAAGGACACTCACCAATTTTAAAACTTAGAAGAACACAAATGAAAGATGACTGTGTTCTGTTCTGCAGAGGATCTTACTTTAGGCAAAACCAGTGTTTAAAAATCTAGGTTTCCAAAAAGACTAAATTTAGAAACTAATTATTCACTTTTGAAAGGATTCTCAGTAGGATATAAGTCAATAGAAAACTCTCTAGCATCTTTAAAATAGAATTGAATTTACATGCAAATTTTTGGAAAGTCTCTTATTTTACCAAACGAGGTCAACCTGTAAGTCATTTTACCCCACTTTTTAATTACCAAGCCATGGAGAGCATGGGGCATGGCATTATTTGGAAGTCTGAAGCGGATCTATGGTTCTGTGTACCTGCAATTTCCACAGGT
Source organism: Myrmecophaga tridactyla (assembly GCA_004026745.1). Classification (NCBI taxonomy): domain Eukaryota; kingdom Metazoa; phylum Chordata; class Mammalia; order Pilosa; family Myrmecophagidae; genus Myrmecophaga; species Myrmecophaga tridactyla. Next base: position 51,980 of record PVIY010003057.1, read on the forward strand.
CACCCTTAGAGAAAAGCAAGACATAAGTTTTTTATGCATGGATATTAATGGATGATCAGTGGCAATGGTCATGGCTAATTGGGTATGAATCAATACTTGATCCATACAACAGACATTCGTTAAGGGACCTGGGAGGAAAGCTCTGCCCAATTGTGGCTCAATCCTGGAACATGAATCTTCTGGTGTCACTGGAGATTAAGCTTCTTTCTCAAAGTAAAATTTTCCTATTGATGGTGATCCCAACACACAAGAGTGTTGTATACATTTCAAAAGGTGGAAAACTGTAATAGTTTCTTTGGATAAATTTTCCTTCGCAACATTCATAACCAATCTCTGTTAAGTTTACTTTGAGAACGTAAGTTGCATTCAGAAGTTCTTCAGCATTTAAAAGCCCTTTCACTCTGCCTTCTTGCTATTGACCTTTACTTCCAGAGTCCTATAACTACTCTCAGCCCACCACTACCTTTGTGACCTGCCAAGTTAACGAAACAGTTCTAAACCTCAGATTTTTCATCAGCATGAATATGAAAGGAGTGTGAGTCTCAAAGAGCTATTATGAAAAATAAAATTATTAAGTAAAATAATATTTGTACCTCTCTTAGATTACAATAGGACACAGGGTAAGATCTTTACTTGTGTTTATTCTTTTAAGGAGTGGATCCAAAAGTGTTATGAAGGCTGTTTGTGGGAAAAAGTGTCTTTGCAATATTCTTGCTCAGATCATAACACTCAGCACAGTTGAAACTAACCTGTAGATGCAGGTAAGGAGGTGCTTTTCAGTGTCCACTAATAAGCCTTGTGACCTCAGGTAAGTCTCCTCATCACCTTGGGTTTTAAGTTTACTAGTTTAGACAAAGTAAAAGTGTGGATGAAATTATTTAGCTACCTCTTGGTGTGTGTGTGTGTGTGTGTGTGTGTGTGTGTGTGTGCACGTGTGTCTGCACTCTAGTGATTTCTTAAATTGAGAATTTCAAATCCTGAAAACCAGTTAACATGTTCATTTGCAGGGCAGTAAATCCCACCTCAATTAATGCATATAACAAGGAATTTATTATCTCTTATAACAAGAAAGCTGAACAGAGGGTGTGCTGGTCTGAATCTGTGGTGGACCCCAGAAAAACCATGCCCTTTGACCCTCATTCAGTATTGCTGGGTGGGAGCATTTTGATTCCATGAAGATGTGACCCACCCAATTGTGGGTGTTAACTTTTGATTAGATGATTTCCATGGAGGTGTGTCTCCACTCACTGAAGGTGGAGTTGCTTGCTGGAATCCTTTAAAAGAGGAAACATTTTGGAGAGAGTCCCTTTTTGGTAGAGCCACGAGAAAGCCAGCAGATGCTGCCATGTTCGCTATGTTTGCCATGTGCCCTTCCAGCTGAGAGAGAAACGTTGAACATCGTCAGCCTTCTTGAACCAAGGTATCTTTCCCCAGATTGGACATTTCTATAGACTTGTTTTATTTGGGACATTTTCTCGGCCTTAGAACTGTAAACTAGCAGCTTATTCAGTTCCCCTTGTTAAGAGCCATTCCGTTTCTGGTATATTGCATTCTGGCAGCTAGCAAACTAGAACAGAGGGCAATACCAGAGTTGGTTTATTAAGTGGCTCTCTGATATTTTCAAGGTCTCAGATCCTTCTGTCTTCAACCCCATCATCCTCAGCATGTCTTTCACAATAAGGCAGCAGCAAATCCAGGCAACACATGCTACACATTGCTGTCCAGAGAAAAAGAGGGATTCTTGCTTCTTGAACATATTTTAAGACAAGGAAACTATTTTCCAGAAGAGTCAGAGGTAGGGTAAATAAGCAATTCATCTTCCAAACTGAGCCACTCTTTAGAACGTAAGACAGAAGTATTAATACCTAGCACAGAACAAGGAGCACACATCAGAACTGTCCTGTGCAAACCAGGTTATAGTCCTCTCACATTCATTGGCCAGTGTGGTGTCTCCTGCCCATTTCCTAACTAGCTTAGCCTAAAGGGGTTGTACCACCTGCATGGGAGGGAGGCTACACTGCTTTTCTCTGGACACTTGGAGGGAGGATATCTGCAAGAAAATTGGAATGGTTGCTGGAAAGGCATGGAAAAGCATCTACTACTGCTGGTAATGACTGTCCATGCATCCCTCTCCAGACTCATCTCTTGCTGTTCACAAATACACTCTGAACTGCCTGTAGTTCTGGAACACATCATGTGGTTTCTTACCTTAGTTTTTGCTTTCCCTTTGCCTGGAATTATTGTCCTCTTCCCCAACTGCCCTCTGGCCGTAAATTTGTCTAATACTTCATCATGCTTCTCCATCATTAAGGTAAAAGTATTGGGACTTCTCTTCTCTTACTCCCCACCCACACAGTTTCAAGTTCCACAAGATGTAAGTGCCTACCTCTGCATTTTCCAATTTGAAGTGTAATTACATGCTTGAGTGTTCATTTATCACTTGAAACTTTTAACTTGGTAGAGGCTTTATTCATCTTTGTGTCCTCAATGCCTAGAACAGGGGCAGGTACCTGGCATATACTTGAAATGTAAACTTGTAACATGGATTTGATTAAGAAACGACTGAATAAATAAAATGAGAGAGGGCAGATGAAGAAATGGAGAAAAATAGAAACTTGATAGCAAGAGTGCTAACTCATAGGGTCTATTTTAACCAACCCAAATAAAGAAGTCCTCAGCAAAGTGTCAGTGTGTGCAAATGGAGTTTAGAAAGAAAGAAAAGATCAGGGCTAGCTTTTTACAGAATCTGAGCTTGGAAGGAACATCCCTATTATTGGGAGTGTAATTAACAACTTTCCTCTCATAGACATTAATTTATTTTGCCATTAAATTAATTAGAATTAAACAGGCCTTTTAAATCATTACTTGTTCCTCAAAGGAGAGAGGTGTTTTCAAATGCAAAATCAAGTGAAATTCCTGTACCTTCATGCTCTTATAGAGATGGAAAAGAAGGAGGCTGCTTTTGGAGATAGTTATTTCAGGATTCCCCTAGACAGGGTTGGGTACAATAGATAGGAAATACATGTTAGTTGTTCTTCTTAATTATGACGAAACAAGAAGAAGCTGTCTGGGTAATGCATTTTAAATTCCCACAGGGCTGGATCCCATTGTATTATCTAACTACTCTCTTTGGTAAAATGGGTATAACAAATTCTACCTCATAGGGTTATTGTCAAATTTTAGTGTGATAACACATGTGCATAGCATGTATTAGACTTACAACAATTGTTACTTCACTTTCTATTATTCTCTTAAATTGAAATTCAATTTCTATTTCAGATTGAGATTGAGTCATGGATCCCCAAGAAATTTCCAAGAACCTTATTTCTACAAACAAAACAATAAACAAATAAATAATTCACAACTAGATGATTACATTATCCCGTATTTATCCAGGTAAATTTATATTCTTGATCGCCTTTCTTCAACTTAAAATTGTGTGCCCTCTCATCTCATCCTATGCTCACAAACCCATCTATCAGTTCTATTGTTTTCCATCAAATTCTACCTGAATTCTCACCATCAGCCAAGAAACTCACCTTGATTAAACCAAGGAGTGATATCGTTATTTCTTCTTTCCCATGCAGGAGTCAAAGCAAAAAGAGAATACTGAACATAATCCAAGTTTATATCACAAATCTGCATTTCATTTGTATTGCATCTTCAGATCTGTTCTTTTTCAAAACAGACAGCAAACAGCTTTCCAGTTTGAAACCTGGAAATGTGGGATTCAGTTTAAATTACAGTGTAGAGGCTCTGTTTAGAATTTACGCACTTGGAGATGCTTTCGTATGATCTCTCAAGATTCTGTACAGCTCTAGATCTCTGTGGGTCTAGTCAATGGCATTCCCTTGCTGAGAGAAAAGCACACACGTTCTTTTAATAAGGATGGAGTCAAGAGGCTAGACTCCTTATTGATGAATCCACAATTCAGTCCTGCTAGGACTTCAACTAATACCCTCATAGATGCTTATGACAGCTCAATTTCAGAGTGGCAAATATTGGCCCTGACCCAGGCTTTTTAAAAGACAATGAGGCAGTGGTAGAATTCTGCCTGCCATGCAGGAGACCAGGGTTCAATTCCCAGCCCATGCACTCCCCCTCCCAAAATTCAACAAATGGTGCTGCAATAACAGGATAGTCACATGGAAGAAGAATGAAATGTGACTCCCACCACACAGCATACCAAAAAACAAAAAACAAACAAAAAAAAAAAACAGTGAGGAAATGGACTACCAGAAATAAAACTCAGATTTAGACAAAGGGAGGAAAGATAGCGTAAATCTCCTGCTGAATCTAAGGGTCACCTGGATAGTCCAACTTCTACAGGTTAAGAATTTAGCTGATTATCAACACAGATCAAGCATCATAAAAATCAACCTTCACATTTTAATCATGAAGAAAAAAATAGAGTAAATGTGGAATAGGTACAGGATTTTCCAACCTGACTGATGTATAACTGAATAAAATCAACCTGTAATTGAACAACTCTTAGTGATGTTGACAGAGGTGGTGAGTGCTTTTTATTCTTGAGCTAACAGAATAAAAACTAAAAGCTGCATTAGTTAGTTGTTTGGTGTTTTTTTTTTTTATTTTCTAATTAAGACCACAGCATTAGTAGATTTTAGAAGAATGAGCAGAATGTACAGATGAATTGTTATTTAATTAAGCTTTCCAAGAAACTTTTGAAGTTAACAGATAAAATATGGATTTTACTTTAAAAATTTAGATCTACATATGTCTGAATAGCTTTGAATATAAAATATTGCATGTCCTTTTATACCCAAATCAAAATGTATTTGAGTCTCCATCCGCTTAATGAGCAGTAACCTCAGGCTTGTCCCTCTCTCTAAATATATCTTAGAACCCCCAAAGATACCACATGGGGCATTACACATGTGATTTTCATCACTCAACCATTACTGATTTCCAGGGGGCCAAGACAGATGTATCTCATTAGCAGCTGCAGGGGAGGGTGCTCAAGAGCCTGTCAGAGGTATATCTGCATTGAAAACCCCAATAGTCCCACAGATACTTGATCCTTGCAGAGCTGCTGACCTGAAACTTTGCTCTCCATCCCCTCTTCTAGCTCCATCTTAACTTCTTTCTGTTTCTCAAAGTGAAATATCCAGTCAATGGAAGTTCTCCAGAAAAAGGTCTTATGCCCCAGTCTTAGGCTTTTTGGTAACATCTACAGTGTTTTACCACAAAGTCAGGAGAGTGGGACTAGAACAGCTTCTAGTATTGAGTCCATTCTGTTCTCTGTCCCTTAGAATAACAAATTCTCCATCTATTTGTGCTAGTAAGAAGTCAAGGTTCTAGACAGACTCTCTTTTCTCTTAAGGTACATTTCTGTATACTGACACCCTTAGAACAATCACATCTCTTTTTTATTCAGACTTGTTTTCATTTATCAGATGTATTTTTATGGAGGGAGAGGGAAAGGATAGTGTTCCATATTGTTTTCCCCCTGGAGATTTCTAGAATTTTATTTAAGTCTGTGCATGCAAATATCTTAACCAGGCATGGTTCTGCTGAATTCCAATACTCAAAGGCAGAGAGAGATGTTGGGAAAGAAATGTTCAGAAACCCCTTCCGCCACCAACTGCATGTAACCTCCAGGTCCTTGCACTTCTTACATGATCACTTACAAGCCAGTGCCCGTTATTATTAGGTCTACTTGGTACGGATCACTGTGCTGAAAATGCATGTGCCCAAGAAAGCGTGACAGTAGTTTACAGCTCAGTTTTCAAACTGAAATTCGCTTTTAAGTGTTTTTATTTTTTGAGCATTTGATCAAACTTCTATTTATGTTATCAACTTTATTTTTTAAATTATAACAAAAATAGTATATTCAAATGTGTTATACTCCAGTGTGTTATATAGTAGAAGATATTAGCACATTGGATGATACCAATTCATTAACTTATCTTGCCAGATTAACTTGGTTTGTGGCAGACCTTGGAATGAAACTTCATCTTCTATCTTTGTTCAAATAATTAAACTTTTTATTAATGTGTTATTACCTTGCTCTCATTATTAGGAGAGATGGGTGTCTGTGCTGTCCTTTTTAATTAGTTTTCAAAATATTTATTAAGGTAAAATTGTACATGTAAGCACATAATATGCTTCCTTAAAAGCCATACAAAGCTTAGCATCTAAGCCGGGCAAGCTGGCAGCATAGTGAGGTGTGAGATTTAGTTTGTCCTCCAGAGCAGTTAGTAAATAGTCAGGAATTGTATGGAACAGTTGCTGGGGGGACATCAGTGACCAGACACACAGCATACACCGGTCTGGACGGGGTGGAATGGCTGATATCCCACACAGAACTGTAAGTCTTAAAAGCCACAGAGTCCGATGCCCCTCCCCTATGGGCACACAAGGCTGGTACCCTGAGGGGAAAAGAAATAGACTTTAGTGGCAGCAAGGGCTTAGCACAACCAAATTTGAATTGCAGAATTACTTAACAAACTCTGACTACTGAAAACAGGCCTCAAGCACAGATAAGCCTGGAACAAGGACTGAAAGAAACAGAAGTTTTTGCCCCAGCAGAGAAGGGACAGGGCTGATGGGGAAAAAACAAACAAGCTTTTTGAGTTGGTCAGCACAAAATACTGGAAAAAGGCTGGATACCAAGAAAAGGGGGCACATAGAACCTGGGGATACATAGAGCCAGGTGCCAACTCAAGCACTTGATTGGCAGACCCAGGGAGCAGTGTCCAGCTCAGAAGATGCATTTTTGCTTTTATTTTTTTACCTCTTAACAGCTCATTAGATAGAACTGCAAGCACTCTCAGGTTATAGCACTGGCCCTGGCAAGGGCAGAACTAAGGCATGTCTGAGAGATAAATAACTAGTCAGGTAAAATGGTTTAATTCTCTAACGAGTGTATCTTCTACAAGGAAAGTAGGCAGGACCCAGCTCAAGTGGAGCCACTCCTTCAGGGAATTGAGGCCCCAGGGGCTGGAAAACAGAAGCAATCAAAGACCACATGGTTCTGCACTCTCTGTCTGAACCACACTCCCAGCAGGGAGAGTCTGCTGAAGTTAAAGGCACCACATCACTTCACACTGGTGGGAAGCCATGGGCAGACAAGCACCACATACTAGGCAGGATAGGAAAAGCACAGGATCTAGAGGCTTCATAGGAAAGTCTGGCAACCTGCTGGGTTTCACCCTCAGAGAAAACTAATGCAGGATATTATTCCTTCCTGAGCTGTGGGCCTGTCTGATCTGAGAAAATCTGACTGGGTAAATAATATCTGAGGAGACCCAACTCAAAAAAAAAAAAAAAAAGCTCCATATAGGCAAAGCAAGAAACAGAAAAACAAGAACTGAAAAATTCTGATCAGTTCAACAGAACCTATGTTAGAGGAGTAGAATAAGTTGAACTTAATGTCAAAAACAGATAGGGAACAAAAATATCCAGCAAGAAAATCCTAGCTTAAACAGTGAAAACAACCTCCATAATAAACTAATTAAGGAAAACAAACGTCTAGATTCCAGCAGAAAGCAATGAGTCAAAAGTGAAAAATCAAAGATATGGCCCAATCAAAGGAACAAAACAACAATTCAAATGAGATACAGAAGTTGAGACAATTAACTCATGATGTGCAGACACACATGCAAAATCTCATCAAATATCAAATCAATGAGTTGAGGGAGGATATAAAGAAGACATTGGGCAAACATAATGAAGAATTAGAAAGCTTGAAAAACCAAATCACAGAATTTATGGAAATGAAAGTCACAACAGAAGAGATTAAAAAAGAAAACAATGGAAACCTACAACAACAGATTTGAAGAGGCAGAAGAGATGATCAGTGAACTAGAGGATGAATATCTGAAATCTGACACACAAAAGAAAATATAGGGAAAAAAATGGAAAAATATGAAAAGGGTCTCAGGGAAGGACAACATGAACTGCATGAAATTTATGTGTTGTGGGTGTCTCAGAAGGAGAAAAGAAGGGAACAGGAGAAGAAAGACTAATGGAGGAAAGAATCATTGAAAATTTTGACCACTTATGAAAGACATAAAATTACAAATCCAAGAACTGCAGTGTACCCAAACAGAATAGAGCCAAATAGATATACTCCAAGACACTTAATAATCAGATTGTCAAATATCAAAGACAGAATTTTTAAGCAGCAAGAGAAAAGCAATCCTTTATATGCAAGGGAAGCTCGATAAGACTATGTGCAAATTTCTCAACAGAAATCATGGAGGCAGAAGGCAGTGGTATGATATACTTAAGATTATGAAAGAGAAAAACTGCCAACCAGGAATTCTACACCCAGCAAAGTTAACCTCCAAAAGTGAGGGGGAGAGTAATATATATTCAGAAAAAAAGTTTCTGAGAGAATTTTCAGAAAAACAGTCATTGAGAGAATTTCTTGTAGACCAACACTACAAGAAATATTAAAGGGAGCATGAAAGGGAGATAGGAAAAGACAGGACAGTTCTGGAGAAGAGGGTATAAATAAAGACTATCAGCAAAGGTAAAAAGAGAAAAAAAATAGATATGACATTAAAATCCAAAAGACAAAATAGTAGAAGAAAGTACTGTCTTTAGAGTAATAACATTAAATGTTAATGGTTTAAACTCCTCAACAAAAAGACATAAACTGATAGAATGGTTTAAAAAACAGGACTCAACTGTATGCTGTCTACAGGAGACCCACCTTAGAGCCAAGGACAAAAATAGGTTGAAAGTGAAAGGTTGGGAAAAGATATTTCATGTAAACAACAACCAGAAAAGAGCAGGAGTATCTATACTAATATCTGACAAATTAGACTACAAATGTAAAACAATTAAAAGAGATAAAGTAGGACACTATGTTTTAATAAAAGGAACAATTCAACATGAAGACATAACAATCATAAATATTTATGCACCAAGCCAGAGTGCTCCAAAATACATGAGGAAAACACTGACAACACTGAAGAGAGAAGTAGACACCTCTATCATAATAGTTGGAGACTTCAATTCCCTGCTCTCATCAATGGATAGAATATCTAGACAGAGGATCAATAAGGAAACAGAGATTTTGAATAGTACAATAAATGAACTAGACTTAACAAACATTTACAAAATGTTATACCCACCTGCATTTTTCTGAAGTGTAGATGGATCATTCTCAAGAAGATACCATATGCTGGGTCACAAAGCAATTATCAATAAATTTTAAAAGCTTGAAATCAAACAAAACACTTTTTCGGATCATAATGGAATGAAGTTGGAAATCAATAACAGGCAGAGGGTCATAAAATTCACAAATATATGGAGGTTAAACAGCACAGTCTTAAACAACCAATAGGTCAAAGAAGATTATAAGAAAAACCAATAAATATCTCGAGGCAAATGAAAATGAAACCATGATATATCAAAATTTATGGGAATACAGCAAAGGCAAAGGCAGTGCTGGGAGGGAAATTAATTTCTTTAAATGCCTGTGTCAGCAAAGAAGAAAGAGAAAAATTGAGGAATTAACTGTTCACTTGGAAGACTAGAGAAAGAATATCAAACTAATCCCTTAGAAACAAAAGAAAAGAAATAATGCAGATTAGAGCAGAAATAAATGAAATTGACAGTATGAAAACATTTGAGAAAAAAAACAAAATCAGAAGTTGGTTCTTTGAGAAAATCAATAAAATCAGTGGACCCTTAGCTAGGTTAACAAAAAAGAGAGGATGCAAATAAACAAAATAAAAAATGGAAGAAGAGACATAAGTACTGCAGAAATAAAGGAAGAATGAGAGGAAACCACGAACAACCATATGCTAATAAGCTAGACAATGTAGATGAAATGGCCATCTTCCTAGAAAGGCATAAACGACCATCACTGACTTGAGAAAAAATAGATGACCTCAACAAACCAATCACAGGTAAAGAGATTGAATCAGTCATCAGGACACTCCCAAAAAAGTACAGTCCAAGACCAGATGGCTTCACATGTTAATTCTACCAAGTATTCAAGAAAAAATTAGTACTAATCCTGCTCAAACTCTTAAAAAAAAAAATGAAGAGCATGGAAAGCTACCTAACTCATTCAAAGAAGCCAATATCATCCTAAGACCAAAGCCAGACAAAGATACTAAAAGAAAAGAAAATTACAGACCAATCTCTATAAAGAATATAAATGCAAAAATCTTCAATAAAATTCTCACAAATTGAATCCAGTTGCAAGTTAAAAGAATTATACACCATGACCAAGTGAGATTTATTCCAGGTATGCAAGGCTGGTGTGTTAGTTAGATTCAGTTGTCAACTTGGCCAGGTGAGCATACCTAGTCTTGTTGCTGCGGACATAAGCCAACGGTACGTGAACCTCATCTGTTGCCAATTACATCTGCAGTCAGCAAGGAGGCGTGTCTGCTGCAATGAGTGATGTTTGACTTAATTGGCTGGTGCTTAAATGAGAGAACGCAATGTAGCACAGCCTAAGCAGCTCGGTGTTCCTCATCTCAGCGCTTGCAGCTCCGCCCAGGCCTTTGGAGATGCAGAAAGAAGTCACCCTGGGGAAAGTTGTTGGAACCCAGGGGCCTGGAGAGAAGACCAGCAGAGACCATCCTGTGCCTTCCACGTAAGAAAGAACCTCAGTGGAAAGTTAGCTGCCTTTCCTCTGAAGAACCAACAAAATAAATTCCCTTTTATTAAAAGCCAATCCATCTCTGGTGTGTTGCATTCCGGCAGCTAGCAAACTAGAACAGCTGGTTAAACAAAAGTAAATCAATTAATGTAATACACCATATCAATAAATCAAAGTGAAAAAATCACATGATCATCTCAATTGATGCAGAAAAGGCATTTGACAAAATTCAATATCCTTTCTTTATGAAAACACTTCAAAAGATAAGACTAGAAGGGAACTTCCTCAAAATGATAAAAGGAATATATTGAAAACTCACAACTAGCATCATTCTCAATGGAGAAAGACTGAAAGTTTTCCCTCTAAGATCAGGAACAAGACAAGGGTGCCCACTGTCACTGCTTGTTACTCAATATTGTGCTGGAGGGTCTAGCCAGGAAGAAGTAAAACTCTCACATTTGCAGATGACATGATACTAAATGTCAAAATTCCTGAAAACTCTATAGCAAAGCTACTAGAGCTAATAAATGTGTATAACAAAATGTCAGAGTACAAGACCGACAGCTAAAGGTCAGTAGTGTTTCTATACACTAGTGATGAGAAATCTGAGGAGAAAATGAAGGAAAAAAATCCATTTGTAATAGCAACCAAAAGAATAAAATGTTTAGGAATAAATTTAAGTAGGGGTACAAAAGACCTATACACAGAAAACTACAAGAAATTGCTAAAAGAAATCATGGAAGTCCTGAATAAATGGAAGGCCATACCATGTTCATAGATTAGAACACTAAATAAAATTAAGATGTCAATTAGACCCAAATTGATTTATAGATTCAATGCAATCACAAATAAAATCCTAACAACTTAGATAGAAAAATCGATAACCAAATGTATTTGGAAAAGCAGGGTGTCTTAATAGCTAAAAATATCTTGAGAAAGAAAAATGAAGTGGGAGGTCTCACACTACCTGACTTTAAGCATATTATGAAAGCACAGTTGTCAAACAGCATGGTACTGGCATAATGATAGATATACTGACCTGTGGAACTGAATTGAGTGTTCAGAAATAGATCCTCTCATCTCTGAATAATTGATCTTTGATAAGGTAGTCAATCCAACCCCCTTGGAACAGAACAGCCTCTTCAATAAATGGTGTTTGGGGAAATGGATATTCATATGCAAAAGAATTAAAGAGGACCCATATCTCATGCCCTATACAAAACTTAACTCAAAATGGGTCAAAGACCTAAACATTAGAGCTAAATCATAAATCTTTGAGAAGAAAATATAGGGAAATATCTTATAAATCTTGTAATAGGAGGTGGTTTCCTATACCTTACATCTGAAAAAATAAATAGATAAATGGGATCGCCTCAAAATTAAACACTTTTGCAAATCAAGGAACTTTGTCAGCAAAGTAAAAAAGACAGTCTATGCAATGGGAGGCAATATTTGGAAACTACATATCAGATAAGGGTTTAGAATCCAGAAAATATAAAAAGATTCTTCAACTCAAAAACAGAAAGACAAACAACCCAGTTAAAAAATGTGCAAAGTACATAAACAGACACTTCTCAGAAGAGGAAATACAAATGGCTAAAAGGCACCTGAACAGATGCCCAACTTTACTGGCTATTAGGGAAATGCAAATCAAAACCACAATGAGATATAATTTCACACCCACTAGAATGGCCATTATCCAAACAAACAAACAAACAAACAAACAAAACAGAAAACATCAAACGCTGTAATGGATGTGGAGAAAGAGACACTTATCTACTGTTAGTGGGAATGTAAAATGGTACAACCACTCTGGAAGGTAGTTTAGTGGTTCTTTGGGAAGCGAAGTATAGAATTGCCATATGATCCAACAATCCTATTACTAAGTTTATATTCAGAGGAACTGAAGGCAAAAACACAAATAGACATTTGCACACTGATGTTTATAGCAGCATTTTTTATGACTGCCGAGAGATGGAAACAACCCAAATGTCCATCAAAGGACAAGTGGCTAAGCAAACTGTAGTATATACATATTATGCAGCTATAAGAAAGAATAAAGTTATGAAGCATGTAATAATGTGGATGAATTTTGAGAACATTATACTTAGAGAAGTCAGCCAGAAACAAAAGGACAAATACTGTATGGTGTCACTAATATGAACTAACATTAATAACTGAACTTTGAGATTAAAATTAAGAACATAGGTAATCAGGAGATAGAAATAGGATAGAGATTAAGCATTTGGTGCTGAAAGAATAGAGTTTGTGCAATAAGACTATTCGTAAAAATTCGGAGATGGATAGCACAATGCTATCTGATGGTAGCACAATAATATAAATACACTGAATATGAGTATGATAGAGGGAGAAGGGCTGGGGGCACATATGAAACCAGAAGGAAAGATAGAGGATAAAGACTGAGATGCTATAACTTAGGAATGCCTAGAGTGGACAATGATGGTGATTAAATGTACAAATATAAAAAACTTTTGCATGAGGGGGAACAAATGAATGTCAACAGTGCAAGGTGTTGAAAATAGATGGTATGCAGGAAAAAGTACAACCAATGCAAGCTAGGGTCTACAGTCAACAGTAATATTGTAATATGCTTCCACTGAATGTAACAAAGACATTACACCAAAACTAAATGTCAACTAGGGGGGATATGGGGGAGGGCTAAGGATTCTTTGTGGAGGGAAAGGAAATGTCTTCATATAGATTATAGTGGTGAAGGCATGTCTGTTTACTTAGGTTGGATTACATGATGTGCAAATAAAACTGTTTATAAGTGAACAGAGAGAAACAAGTGATAGAGAAAATATGGAAGAAAAGATGTAACTATTCACTCTTTGTAGGGAAGCCCCCACTGGAGGGCAGTGTTGTGGTTCCACAGGAGGCTAGAGGTAGGGTTACCATATGATCCTGTGACACTACTGCTCCGTATATACCTGCAGAAACTAAATGTGGGGACGTGAATGGACATTTGAACACTGATGTTTATGGTGGCAATGTTTGAGATTCACAATGGAAGGAGGTGGCCTAAGGATAAAATGACTGAGCAAAGGACAGGGTAACTGTGGTGTATATTTATAATGGACTACTGAGCAGCCACAAGAAGGAACAAAGTTGTGAGGCATGCAACTAGGTGAATGAATCTTAAGGAGAGTATGTTGAATGAAATAGCAGAAACAAAAGGACAAATATTATCATGCCTCACTTATATGGACTAACTATAATTTATTGACTCAGAGATTCAATTCTCTGAGTTGAGAGCATAGATTATCAGGTTGGGGCCTTTTGTAAAGAGTTCTAGATTGTAAGCTCTTACATCAATCACATATATTCAGGAGTTATAATTTTTATTTCTAAATTCTGAGATACTGTTGTATATAACCTGGCTGTTCCCAGAAACTTCAGGTGTTTATGTAACACCTGAGACTCAGAATTAGAGCTTTGAAGGTATGAAAGTCAGCAGTACCCCATACAGAAAATGATTAAAAAGTTTAAAAAGTTATCAGACTTCAAATACAGATATGAATGAGGTTGATCTGGATAAGACTAAAGTAAATTAGAATATAGGATAAAGGATAACATGGTCCGTATTTTAAAACTTCAACTTCTGTGTGAGACCAAAGGGAGAGATGTTTGTTTGGTGCAAAATTTATATATTGGGTAGGAATAACATCATTTAACTTGCATAGTCAGTTTAATTGAACACCATAATATGTGGAATCTTGAATGGGGCGTGAGACCTTGTTGGTTTGTACAGGTTAGTGTGATGCCACAATATATCCCAGAGTAATTAGGGCTGTGAATAAAAATGAATTTGCAAAGTCCCCTTCAGGGACTGGGGAGTAAGGAGGAAATATTCAACTTCTCTGTTTGGAGAATTCCTGACATTCTTGAGAGCAGAGAGGACAACCAAACCAATAGGCTGAGCCCTCAATCCTGGGGTTTGCCTCTATGAAACTTATTCCTGTAAAGAAGAAGCCAAGCCTATTTACAGTTCTGTTTAAGAGTCATCCCCAGACAACCTCTTTTGTTGCTCAGAGGTGGCCTCTCTCTCTCTAAGCTAACTTGGCACATGAACTCACTGATCTTCCCCCTACTTTGGTCATGACCCCCAAGGATGTAAATCTACCTGGCAAATTGGGAGAAAACTTAAGGATCATGGAACTGAGAAAGTGTCTTGACCAAATAGGGGAAAAAAGAAATGAGACAAAATAAAATTTCAGGGGCTGAGAGATTTCAAACAGCTTTGAGAGGTTATCTTGGAGGTTATCTTTATGCATTACATGGATATCCCTTTTTAGTTTACAGCACTTTGGAGTGCTTTGAGGGAAATACCTGAAAATGTTGGGCTGTGTTCCTATAGCCTTGATTCTTGAAGATGATTATATAATGATGTAACATTTACAATGTGACTGCGTGATTGTGAAAACCTTGTGTCTGAGGCTACTTTTATCCAGGTATGGACAGATGAGTAAAAAAATAAGATTAAAAATAAAAAAATAATAGGGGAGGATAAAAGGGGAAGGTAAAGGGATAGATTGAAATACTGGTGGTCATTGAGAGGGAGGGGTAAGGAGATGAGATGCATGCATTTTTTCCTTTTTATTTCTTTTTCTGGAGTGATGCAAATGTTCTAAAAACGATCATGATGAAGAGTATCACAACTATGTGATGATATTGTGAATCATTGATTGTATGCCATGTATGGACTGTCTGTGTGTGAAGATTTCTCAATAAAATTTAAAAAAAAATAGAATGTTAAAAAAAACACCCCTTAAAAAAGCTCAGTATCTGCTGGGTTCATATGCATAAGATTAAATGTGTTGCTTAATGATATTTTCACATTCCAAGATTTAGTGTTTATTGTATGTTTATATTGCTTATTTTCTATTTTTAAGCCTTCTATAAAGTCAAAATCAATTTTTTTGTGTGTTTACATTTTGTGAAATTAGGTTCAGAAGGCAACTTGGCCAGGTGATAATTCCCTATTGTTCTGTTTCTGTGGACTTAAATCATCAGCATATGAAATTCATCTATGGCTGCAGTTGGCTAAGGGGAGTGTTTTCCACAATGAGTGAGGTTTAATTTAATTAGCTGGAGGCTTAAAAAAGAGTGGTCAGTTTGATTCCCAGTGCCTGCCCATGCAAAAAAAAAAAAAAAAGTGGTCAGGAGAGAGCTCAGCAATCGGCATACTTTATCTCAGCACTCACATCTCAGCCCAGGTGTTTGGAAATGCAGAGTGGAATCACCGCAGGGAAAGCCGTTGGAACCTAGAAGTCAGGATAAAAGGCCAACAGTCACTGTTGCGTGCCTTCCCATGTGACAGAGAAACTCAGATGAAATCGAGCTGCCTTTCCTCTGAAGAACTATAAATTTGTAACTAAATAAATCCGCTTATTAAATGCTGAACTATCTCTTGTGTGTTGCATGCTGACAGCTTTAGCAAATGAAGACACAGACATTCTTCCCAAACATGAAGCTGAAGCACCTTGCAACATGGAAATTCCAACAGGAACAGATGAAAAATCCTCAGAAAAACAAGTTTGTGAAGCAAAAGAACAGGAAAAGGGACGCCTGACAAGACAGACAACTTTTAGACAATAACTGCTCTACCTTAGAGAAGTCCAACAGAAAAAAAAGATAGTTTCCCACCACTCATGCCAGCAAAGGCTGATAGGAAGCCTAGACATTCTTACTTGCAAGGATCCAATGACCTACTGCAACACACCCACTGGGATTGGACAGAGAAGGTCATGTTCAAAATTGGGACTTCCATCTCTCTGGTCATTAATGAGATAACTCTACCCGTGCAGTGTCATCAGTCTCTCCCAAAAGGGGAGAATGGACTTCCACCTCCACCCAGCAGAAGTGAGATGCCCTTTGCTCTCACTACTCTGATGTGGTAAAAGTGGATTACTGGAGAGTCAGGGCTTTCATAATAGCCCAGAGGTAACAGTCACATCCACTGCAATTTCAGTGGGAACCACATGGGGATCCAGAAACCCTACTCCTGCTCAGCAATAATGAGAAGTCCCTCTCAGGGGGCAGTGCAGGCTGTGTGGGAACTTCTAGGTCCATCTAGTAGTAACAAGGCAGCACCCCTCTGCCACTGACAGAGTGAGGAATGTAGTTAAAACAGAAGTTTAAATAACATTCAGAGACATAATACAAAAATCTCCATGTTTTAATCTTTAAAAAATCAATCAATAGATACTAATACCTAAATGACAGAGATGTTAGAACCACATGGCAAAGACTTTAAAATCATCATCACTAAGATGCTTAAATGAGCTATTATAACCAACTTAAAAAAGGTGAAGAGAAGCCTCAATACAGAACCAAAAGAATAAAATGGTAATTTTTAGAAGTGGAAAAGATAACAACCAAAAAGCAAAAGTTTATTGAATGGGGTCAATAGCATAATGGAGGAGATAAAGGAAATAATCAGTGAATGGAAAGATATAACAAAAATAATTATCCAACCTGAACAAGAGAGAGATTATAGACTGAAGCAGCAGTCTGAAGAGTAGGATCATAAATAATACTCAAGTCATCAAGTTCTGGATGTACAAAATAAAGACGGAAGGACTGAAAAGGTATTTGATTTAAAGAAATAATCCTGAGAACTTCCCAAATTTGGCAAGATACATAAACCCAGAGATTTCAGAAACAGTACAAACCCCAAATAGGACTAAGCCAAGAAATCTATGCCAAGACACACCATAGTTGAACTACTGAAAACAAAAAAGAAGAAAATCTTGAAAAGATCCAGAGGAAAACAATATCATACAAATGAGAACAAGACAATTTGAATGACAGTGAATTTCTCATCAGAAGTGTGAAAGCCAGAAGGACATGGCACAGTAATTTTCAAGTGATGAAAAGAAATAACCATCCTATCTCCAAAGAATCCTTCAGTAAATATGGGCAAATCAAGACATTTTCAGGAAAAGAAAAAAACAAAATCTGTTGCTAAAAGATCTACCCTAAAGGAATGGCTAAATCAACTTCCATAAACAAACAAAAAATAATAATAGAAGGAAATTTGGAACACCAGGATGAAAGAAAGAACAGGGTATCAAATAGGGGCAAATATTATAAACTTTCTTTCTCCACTTTAATTTACTAAATTATGTTTTATGACTGAAACAAAAATTATAACATGTCTGATATAGTACCAAAATATAGATAAAGGAAACATTTAGAAAATAATATAAGTGAGGGAGAGTAAAGTGATCTAAAAATATGTATATTTTTCTATACTTCATTCCAACTAAATTATGACACAAGTGAACTGTGATAAGTTGTGTTTGTATAATGTAATACCTCAAACAACTACTAAAAATGCACAAAACTATTACTGACACATCAAAATGGAATTCTAAAAAAGTGTTAAGGTAACACCCACATATTCTACAAATATTAATCATAGAATCAAAACAAACCGCAGAAACAAAAAAATGACAGATGTAAGCTAAAAAAATCAAAAATTATATTAAGTACAAATGATGTAAATATATCATGGAAAGACTGAAGTTGACAGAATGGATTAAAAATATAACCAAATCATATGCTCACTTCAAATATAACAATATAAATAGGTTTAATGTAAAAAGATGGAAAGTGATATACCATGCAACTTTTAACAAACAGATTGGATGAGTGGCTTTATTAACAACAGATAAAAGTAGACTTTAGAGCAAAGAAAAGTTCTAGACACAGACAGGGATACAAGTGTCAATACACCAAAAAGACATAATAATCATAAATATATATGCACATAAAAAGCAAACATGCAAAATATGTAAAACAAAAAACTGATAGAACTGAAAGGTGAGGGCGGGCCATGGTGGCTCAGCAGGAGGCAGAGTTCTCGCCTGCCATGCTGGAGACCCAGGTTTGATTCCTGGTAACTGCCCACATGCACAAAAAAACTGAAAGGTAAAAGAGAAAAATCCACAAATTTAGTTGGAAACGTCAACTCCTCTCCAAGCAATTGATAGAAAAACAAGACAGAAAATCAGCAAAGATAATAGAATAATTCAGCATATCAATGACCTAACTGACATTTATAGGACACTTCACACAACAGCAAAAGAATGCACAATCATTCATGTGCCTGTGGCACCTATAGCAAAATAGACCATAATCTGGACTGTAAAACAAACACAACGTATTTATAACAGTTAAAATCACACACAACGTATTCTCAGACCACAATGGAATAAAATTAGAAATCAGTACCAGGAAAATAAAAGGAATATCTATAAATACTTGCAAACTAATCAACAGATTGATTAATGTGGATGAAAGAATAACTCTCAAGGGAAATTAAAAAAAACATTGAACTGAATAAAATTACAATAGAACATATCAAAATTTATGGAAAATATATAAATCAATGCTGAAAGGAAACTCATAATACTAAATGCATAGAGTAGAAAAGGTGAAATGTCTCAAATCAGTAATTTAAGATCTCACCTGAAAAAAGATAAAGAAAAGAAAAACACACCTAATTCAAGGATAAAGAAGAAAAATGCATGGGAGCAGAAATAAATGACAAAGGAAACAAAATCAATGAAACACAGTGCTTTGTATGTGATTCACAGAACTAGTAAGATTTATTAATGTTACAAATGAAAGAAAGGATATCAACATAGACCTTTCTAATATCAAAAGTCAAATAAAGGAATACTATGAACAACTCTAAACACATGACTGATAATTTAAATGAATCGGTTTACTTCCTTGAAAAACAAACAAAAAATTCACTCAAATGATATAATTTGTATAAACATACAACTTATTAAAATTGAATTAGTAACTGAAATACCTCAAAAAATGTTCCTAATTACAGCTGGTATCATTAGATAATTATACCAAATGTTTAAAGAAGAATTAACACCAGTTCTTGCAACCTGTTCTGGAATTCTGAAGAGGAGGGGATACTCCCAATGCATTTTATTGAGCTAGCATTATACTAATACCAGACCAGATAAAATGAGTACAAAGAATAAAATTGCTGACCAATACCTCTCATGAACAGAGATACAAAAAATTCATTTAAAATATTAGAAACTGAATTCAGCAATATAAAAAAAGAAGATTTATATCCCATGACCAAGAAGAGTTTATTCCAGTATTCCAAGGCTGATTCAGTCCTTGAAAATCAATCAGTGGAATCCCCCATTGTAATATGCTAAAGAAGAAAATTCAACATGCCAATACTAATTGATTAAGGAAAAGCAATTAACAAAATTTAACACCTTTCATAATAAAACACTAGGGAAAATATAAATAGATGGTGTGATGGCTAAGTTGAAGTGCCAGCTTGGTAGGGTTATGGTATTCAGTTGTTTGGTCAAGCAAGCACTGACTTGATTGTCACTGTGAGACTACTCTGTGAATATAGATAATTAGTCATTAAATTGCATTGATAGCATCTGCAATCAAAAAAGGAGATTGCCTGCAGCAATGAGAGAAGTATCTTCCAATTAGTTGAAGTTATTAAAGGGAGAATTATGTTAGCAGTCAAAAAGAAGAATTTCTATCTCTATTTCAGCAAGATAGCTTCTCCTGGGGGAACTCATTGAATCCTTCATAGGATTTTCCAAAATGCTCTGCAGAATTTTGACTTGCCAATCCCCATAGTCACATGAGCCAATTCCTGTAACAAATCTCTTAATATATGCACACAACTCATACACACATATATACTTTTGGTTCTGTTTTCCTGGAGAATGCTAATGCAAATTTTGGCACTGGGAGCATTTCTTGATAAACAGAATCTTACAGATGAGATTTCTGAGTTGGTTCGGGGGATTTGGGAATTGGTTCTCTAATCTGATAAATTAAAACCAGGAAAGACTCTATTTCCAAAGATCCAGATGGCATTCATTGTCCATGTTGTGAATTGGCAAACAAGGTATGCAAAATATGACCATTGGAAATTGCTACTCAAATGCATTATAAGAAGCAAAGCTCTGGGCCAGAGAGAATTTGATTCCTTAACAGAATTTTGAGGAATTAAAACTAGGATGATGTTGTCTGGTTGTTCCTGGATAATGTTTAACACTGGATAATGTTAAAGAAAGGGATTAGCTTGAGTCTTCAAATTCCCAGCTCAAGTGCTGCATGAAGGATGAGAAAATTTCTATTTGTGTCCTGAAAGAAACTCTTATTTCTTGGAGACACAGACTCAATAATTCTGCAAACCAGACACAGAGTCCCATTATGCAAGTGGTTGAATTTCAACCAAAATTGAATTCTCAACATTTCAAGGTGTCTGCATTGAAGTGAAGGCAATGATGGGGAAGGAATAGGTTCCTGAGAAATAAAATGGGGACATATGGTCCGATAATGATTATGGTGGGTTCATTGGCACCCTATATTTTACTGGGTCTTCTTACCAGGTAATCTGTAATGGTTTTCCTGGAGGAATCGGACACACAACCTCCATCATGCCCTGAAGAATCAACCATTCCACCTCCATCTAAAGAGATTAACCCTGCAGGCCTAATAAAACCTGTAGCTGCCTCTCCTGAGGAAACAGCTCTCACACCTCCAACTGAATAGATTGACCCTATTATACCAGAAGAAATTGTCATAGAATTCCTTGAGGCAATTGGCTTGTAAGACACTGCTAATTCCCCTTATATGTCACTCCCATAACCCTACTTTTCTCCCAGACCTATAAATAGACTGAAGCTACAACAGGCCCTAAAAGGTACAGTACAAAGTGTGAGCCATGAGGAAGTGCGGTACATTCCAAAGTAACTGCAGGGTTTTCCCAATTTATATACACATAAATCAGGGGAATATATGGATGGATATTAAGGGTGTGGAATAATGATAGAATCAACATAAAGATGGATTAGGCTGAATTTATTGATAAGGGACCAAGAAGCAAAGATTCCGGATTCAATGTTGCATTACAGCTTGAGGGGTTAGAAATATTTTGAGGCAAATGAAATGAACACACAAGCACTTACCAAAACTTATGGGTTGAAACACAAGCAATGTTGAGCAGACATTTATAGCTCTAAACGCTTACTTTAAAACAGAAGGATACCAAATCAGAAATCTAACCTAACAGTTGGAGGATCTGAATAAATAAGAGCAAACTAAACCCAAAGAGAGCAGAAGGAAGGTAGTAACTAACATTAGAGCACAAATAAATGGAATCAGGAATAAAAAATAATGACGCATAAACAAAACCAAATGCTTGCTTTCTCATAAGATCAATAAAATTTGATAAGCTTTAGCTAAACTGACAAAGGAAAAAAGGACACATATTACTAAAATTGAAAATGAATGAGGAGCATTACTACTGATCTCACAGAAATTTAAAAAGGATTATAAAAGCACTATGAACAAGTGTAGGCCAACAAATTATATAACCTAGACGAAATGGACAAATTTCTAGAAACACACCAAATAACTACACTGATTTAGTAATAAATAGTAGACCTCAATTAACCAATAACAAGTAAAATGATTCAATCTATTATAAAAAACCCTCTTAAAAAAAATCTCAAGACCAAATGAATTCACTGGTGGATTTTACCAAATATTTTAAGAAGAACTAAGACCAATTCTTCTTCAAATTATCCAAAACACTAGAGGAGGAGCTCTTACTTTATTCTTTTTTATGAAGCAAATACTACTGTAGTATGAAAGCCACATAAAGATGATACAAGAAAAGAAAATACAGATTAATATTCCTTGTGAATATAATTGCAAAAACCCTCAAGAAAATAGTAGCAAACTGAATCTGATAGGCATTAAAAGAATAATATACCATGATGAGATGGGACTTATCCTAGATAAGCAAAGGTGGTTCAACAAAGGAAAATCAAATAATGTGATAAACCACATCAATAAAATGAAGGAATAAGAAAAAAAATGATCATCTCAGTACATGAGTGAAAAGGCATTTGATATAATATAGCACCCCTTCTTGTTAAAAACACTAAGAAAACTAGGGATAAAAAGAAACTTCTTTAACATGATAATGGTCATGTACGAATAAAAAACTGCTAACATTGTACTCAGTGGTGAGAGACTGAAAACTTTCCTCTAATATCAAGAACAAGACAAAGTTGTCCATGTAAACACTGTTACTCAACATTGTACTGGAAGCTCTAGCTAGCATAATTTAGCCAAGAAAAAAGAAAAGACACTCAAATTGTAAAGGAAGGAATAAAATTTTCTTTGTTTTATTAGATCATCTAGATTTGTTTAGATAACATGATCATATGTCATTCCTAAAAATTCTACAACAAAGCTATGAGAACTAATAAATCAATTCAGGAAAATTGTGGGGTACAAAATCAAAATGCAAAAATCAGTAGTTTCTATATACTGCTAATGAAAAATCTGAGGAAGAAATCAAGAAAAAAATTGCATTTACAAAAGCAACTAAAAGAATCAAATATCAATTAATAAATTTAACCAAGGATGTAAAGGACTTGTATTTTGAAAATTATAAACCATCAATAAAATAAATCAAAGAAGACCTAAATAAGTGGAAGGAAATTCATGTTCCTAAATTGGAAAAATAAATATTGTTAAGATGTCATTTATACCCAAAGCAATCTACAGATTCAATACAATCCCAATCAAAATTCCAATGGGTGTCCCTGCAGAAATGGAAGAACCTATCATAAAATATATATGGAAAGATAAAAGTACTGAATAGACAAAACCCTTTCAAAAAAGAACAAATTTGGAGGACTCATACTTTCTGATTCTAAAACTTATTGCTAAATTAATAAAAACAGCATGGTACCCACACAAAGACCGACATATAGACCATTGGAATCAAACTGACAGTTCATAAAGAAACCCTCACATGACCAGTTGATCTTAGACAAGGGTGCCAAATCCACTCAGTGGTGAAAGAATATTCTTTTCGACAAATGCTGCTGGGAAAACTGGATAGCGATAGGCAAAAGAATGAAAATGGACTCCTACCTCACACATACGTGAAAATTAACTCCAAATGCATTAAAGAGTCAAACATCAGCACCAAACTGATAAATCATCTAGAAGAAAACTTAGGGAAACACCTTCAGAACCTCGTGTTAAGCAATGATATTGCACCAAAAGCATAAGCAACAACATAAAAAAAATCGGTAAATAAGACTTCATCAAAATCCAAACTTCTGTGTATCAAAGGACTTCACCATGAAAGTAAAAAGACAATCTAAAGAGTAGGGGGAAATATCTGGAAGCCGCATATCTAACAAGGGTTTGATATCCAGAATATATAAACAAATATTATAGGAAAATAAAAATGTCAAGCAACCCAACTGAAAAGTGGGCAAAGATTTGAATAGATATTTTGTCAAAGATATACAAGTGGCCAATTGGCATGTGAAAAGATGTTCAACATCATTAACTACAATGGAAATGAGATTAAAACTACCATGAGATATCATTTCATGTGGAATAGAATGGCTACTATTCATAAAATGGAAATGAGAAAGTGTTGAAGAGGATATGGAGAAATTTGAACAGTCAGTGTTGGTGGAACATGAAACTATGCAATCCCTGTGGAAGATGATTTGGAGGTTCCTCAGAAAGTTAAGTATAGAATTACCAATGAATCAGAAATCCCATCTCTGGATATATACCCCAAATAATTGAAAATAGGGACATGAACAGGTATCTGCACAGTGTGGTATATAACAACAGTATTCACAATAGTCTAAAAATGGAAGCAACCCAATTGTCCATCAACTGACAAAAGAAATGAAATTCTGATATATGCAACAACATGGGTAAACCTTAAAGACTTCATTTTGTATAAAATAAGCCAGATATAAAATTACAAATATTGTGTGATCTCACTGATATAAGTATAATAAGCAAATTTATAGAGTGAGAAACTAGATTATAGGTAACCAGAGGGCAGGGTGAGGGTAAGGAATGGGGACTTAATTGCTTACATAGCACAGAGTTTCTTTTAAGGGTTATGGTAACAGATGGTGGTGATGGTAGGACACATTTTCTATGTAATTAACATTACTGTATATATATATATATATATATATATATATATATATATATATATATATATATATGGAATGTGGATTAAAGGGAAATTTTTGGTTGTATGTATGAACTAGAATAATTTAAAACACACTCAATATATTAAGTTAAAATGATCATTGATCTCTTAATGTAAGGATTACATTATTACCTTTTTTTTTTTGCATGGGCAGGCACTGGGAATCGAACCCAGGTCTCCAGCATGACAGGTGAGAACTCTACCTGCTGAGCTACTGTGGACTGCCCATTATTACTTTTTAAAATATTAAGTGAAATATTTAATCATTAGAAGGAACAGTTCCAGGTCATATGCGCTTTTTTAACATACTGAATCAAATTTGTTAGCCCTTTGTTTATAGTATTTTCATTCATATTCATGAGAGAAATCAGCCTCTAATTTTCCTTTCTTCCAGTGCACATATGTAATAGTATATGCTGGCATCTTAAAATATTTTTTTACTTGCTTCCTCTTATTCTATTTCCTGACAAAATTTGTGTAAAATTGTTGGTATTTTTTTCTCCTAGTTGTTTGGAAGAATTCATCTGGGCATAGGGGTTCCTTTGTAGAAATATTTTAAACTACAGTTTCAATTTCTTTAAAAGTAAAGAATTTTCAGGTTTTTACTTCTGTTGTGTTTTTTTTTGTAAATAATATTTTCCAACAGTTTTTTTGCATCAAAATTTTCAAATTAAGTGGCATACTTTTGTTTATAACATTATTTTAATAATTTTTGTTATAAATAGGCTTAAATGATATCCTTTCTTCATTTCTGATTTTATGATCTGTATTATTTTTCTTAATTTTTCATTCATTGAGCAGTATTTCTGGGATTTAATACATTCTAGTAACCTTTTTACAGAATCAACTTTAAACTACTAATTTTCTCTATTGTATATTTGTTTTTATTTTATGTTATTATACTCATTAGTTCCTTCCTTCTACTTTCTTTCAGTCTACTTTACAGTTCCTTCCCTAGCTACTTGAAGAGATTGAACATTGATTTTACAGACTTACATTTTTTTCTTATAAATGCATAGAAATTGTAAAAACTAAGAGCTGCATTTCATGTTTTATATGTCAATTCTTAATTTTTTTGTTCAACATATTTTCTTTTCTATTGTGATTTTTAATCATGATTTATTTAACAGCTTTCTATTTAATTCTCAAGCATTTGAGCATTTTCTAGTTATCTTATTTGCTTTTTTTTAATTCTAGCTAAATTTTACTCAAATTTTAGGCAATGCTGTTTCTTTTGTGCAAATTTATGTTTATTATATCTTCCCATTAAATTTACTTTTTTATCATTATGAAGTAAACCCCCGACCTCTATTCATGCATTTTGTTTAAAAATCTATTTTGTCTGATTAATTTAGCTACACAACATTTTTTTAATTTTAATTTTTTCTTGGTACATATGTGTTCAGCATTTTAATTTCAACATTGCTGTATATATGATATGTTTCTCTTGAACCTAACATATAGTTTTTGTCTTACTAATCAGTCTGAGAACTTCGTGTTTTTAAATTGGAGTCTTTAGTTAGGCTTATACCTACCATTCTATCATTTGTTTTCTATTTGACTCACCAATCTATGCCATACTTCTATTTCCTTTTGATGCCCTCTTTTGGATTAATAATAGTATTTACTATTATTCTGTTTCACCCTCTATGACCTTGCTAGACATATTTAATATTATTCTTATTTCAGTGGTTACTGTAGCAATTGTTACATGCATACTTCATTTATTAGTGTCTAATATATATTAGTGCCCATAACTTATTATTGAATAATTCAGACATATCACAACGCTTTAACTCTATTTATCCCCTCCTGCTTTGAGAATGTATTTTAATGGTACATATATTTCACACTGGGCAGAGCCTCCTTATTCTATGGTTCAGTTGGAATTCATTTAGATATATTCACCTATTTACATGTTCTCATACTCTTAATTTGTAACTAATTTTCTATGCTTCTCACTAGTATTATTTCCCTTCTTCCTAGTAACCCCCCTTTAATCTTTCTTTTAGTAAGGTGTGGTAGAAACACATTATCTTTATTTTTGTTTGCCTACAAACATCGTTACTTTACTTTCACTTTTAAAGTTGAATTATGCTGGAAATAAAATTAGATTGACAAGGATTTTTCTTTCACACATTAGGGATATCATTTTTTTAATCTTCTGGCAATCTTTCTTTCTATTGAGCCATGAACAGCATCAGTCTTACTTTGCCATTTACAGGTAATGAACTCAGCACCACCATACCCTCAGCTTCTTTTAAGACTTTTCTCTTTGATTTCAGTCTTCAGCAGTTATACTATATGTCCAGGTGTGGTTTTCTTTGTACTTATTCTCCTTGATGTTAGTAGTGATTCTTAATTTTATGGCTTGATGCCTTTCTTCACCTTTTTGGAAAAAAATGGCCATTTTCTCTTCAAATATTGTCTATCTCTCTTTCCCTAATTTCTGGAACTCTGTTCATACACTTCCAGACATTCTCACTCTATCTTCTAGCTTGTTTGTTTGTCTTTTAATTTCCTATTTTCTGTATTGTCCATCATTTTTGCTGTCCATATTTTAGTATAAATATTTTCTATTGCTTCTAGTTCATTAATTCTCTCTTCAACTCTGTCCAACTTTCTATTAAATTGATTTATGAATTCTTAATCTAATTAATTAAATTTTCAAGTGTAGGTTCCCATTTAATATGCTTTTATTGATTATTGCTCTCTGGTGAAATTCTCCATCTTGCCATCCATTTTTGAATAAATTAATCCCAATTTATTTTCTTAAGACTGTATCTTCATAACTTCAACACCTGACTTGTATGTGGGTCTGCTTCCAGTGGCAGTTTTATTTTGGTTCTTTTTTCTTGTTATTACTGGTAATTTTTATTGGAATGCTAGACATTATGCTTGAATAAATTAAAGAGAATTTTCTAGAGTTAGCTTGTATCCTCTGGCAGGCACTTTGCTTAAAACAGGGACTGTGCTGACTAAAGCTGGATTGTAGACTTTGAAACTTTTGATTTACTTCTCCTTTACTCCCATTCTAGGATAGAGTCTCTAGAAATTCTAACTGAATATTTACCATTCCCCTCTTCCTTCATATACTGAACTCTAATTTTGTCTTCCCTGTTTTTATGAAACTGAAAAGTGCTTCTCAATTTTTCAACTACTTTTTTCATCTTTCAAAGCATGTGATTTAAAAACAGGCAATGTGCTAAGGGTAAAATCAGCACATAGTGCCAGAACCACACGTTTGTGCATACCTTCTTTCTGGGTTTCCCTCCTCTCATGCCCTGGCTACTTGCACAGCTCTGAACTCCAATTGTCTTCTAAGTCCCATAAGATTCCCATATCCCATTCAATTACTACCTCTTACTTATTTGTGGTCATTTATTCAACTTCTCAGACTTTTCCTCTATGTTATTTAAGAAACAGACAATTTGCCCCGGGGAAAAGGGTACTGAATGTCAGACTCAATGCCATGAGCTTCCTTCTTCTCTGGCATTTTCTCTTCTGAGATCTTGGATGCATCAGAAGATCCTTGACATTTTCAAATGGATTTTTCCTAATTGTTTTTGTTAGGAGCATTACCCTTCTACAAGACAATATATAACAGCTAAAAATTTGTGATCATAGTCCATATCATCCTCTCAGAAACCCTATGAAGTAGGTGACATTACTTCTATTACAGATTAACTAAAGTTTCATATAAATAGAATATATGATATGTACAATTCAAACTCAGATGTTTCTCATTGCAAAATTCTCACTTTTGACACATTGACACTTAAAGAAATAGTTAGAAGTACATATGCATTTACCTAATAGTCAGTGGAGAAAACAAGCATTAAAGCAAATTCCTGGAAGTATTTAATATACACTGTTACATTTCATCAAAGTATTAGTTCTATAAAGTGTATTACTAAACTCATTTAATATGTGATAAAATTGATACTCTGAGAGGTAAATTATAATTTAATGCAATTCTTGTCTGTGCAACATTTTGAACAAAGTTTGCATCTTAAATATTTATCAATTTTCTGTGTTACAAAGGTTTTGGGGAACTATAGTCTTAAAGGATTGTATTCTTTTACATAAAACACAGACCTTTACCAAAAAATATTAAATCAAAAAATTATGTAGCATCTTAAAGTGTTATGTTTGTGTGTGCTCTTATTAATAGTCTCTCTATTTCTGAATGTCTGTCTATTTGGGCATGCAAATGCATGGGAGTGTACTTGATTGAGCTAATAATTTTTCTAGGATCTCCCAGAATGTTGAACATTTTGAAAATCTAACTACAACAATTTTATTCTAAAAACTCTACAGAGATACCTTCAATTTTATGAAAATAACAACCACAATGCTAAGGATGAGTAGTTATTTGGACAACTTAGCTGGCAGATGCAAAAGTCATGAAGAGTTTTATTTGTTTTATTTTTAATTTTCTTTCTGTTTTACAGTTTGGACAGAAATGCCATTCATGAAGGTACTGAGTTCTTCATTCTATTTTAATTGTGTTCCTCTATTAACTAAAAGGAGATCACAAGTCCTGCCTCATCCCAACTGCAATTGAAAATATTCATAAATGTGCTGAGTCCCTACTAAATGCCAGGCAGTAGTATTCAAACTAAAAAGTATCCCTGAATTCAAGGAACTTACACTGCTATTGAATAAACAGTTAAAATTAAATATATGTTTAATTCAATGTAATATGTACTAAATAAACTATATATTTAATATATATTAAATAAATACATATAAGAACGTGTTCAACTTGTATTGCTACTCTAACAAGTTGGTACAAACTTGGTGACTTAAAACCACACAAACATATTTTAGTTTTGGTGATCAGAAATCTGAATTGGGCTTCATTGAGCTGAAGTCAGGTGTCACTATGTTACTATTCCTTCTGGAGGCTTTAGAGAAGAATCCATTTCATTGCTTTTCCTTTTCCTTCTTGTAGAGGCTGCCTGTGTTGTTTGGTCCCTAGTTCCTTACTCATTTTCAAAGACAGAAGTATCTTCAAATATCTCTCTGACTCTCACTCTAGTATCTTGCTATAGAGCCTTCTGTGATTCTCACACACCTAGTCCCTCTTACAAGGGCACTTATGATTACATTAGGCCTATCCAGATAAACAAAGATATCTTCTCATCTAAAAATCCTTCATTTAAGCACATCTACACACTTCTTTTGCCATGTAAGGTAATATTTTACAGGCTCCAGGGATGAAGATGTGAACATCTTTGGGGGAGGGAGGGGTCATTATTCTGCCTATCATGGAGGTTAAAGAATGGTATAAGGATTGACTTTTGGAATAGTGAGAAACTTCATGAAATTTCTTTCCCTCTGAAACAATTTACATACAGGTAAAACAACTACAATCAACCATTTCGGAACACTGACTGTTAAACACAAAAACCACATAAAGGGCTGAAAAATCACCTATACAAGAGAAAATCACCTATACTGAAATTTGATAAGGCAACAGCATTTATGACATTTTACTTGGGGCTGTTCCCCTTCCCCGTCCCTTACCAGAACAATGATTTAATAACCAAAAGCAGCAGCACTGCAGACAATAGAAAGATCTGACCATTTTTGGAACTCCATTAAAATCATGGCCCCTAGAACAAAGTCATTGTTTTGTCCAAATTTATAGTTGCCTGGGAAAAGGTGTGTGATAGTTTTATTTGACTTTAGACACAGGTCAGATGGTGATAGAGAAATTTACCCTCAGGGTATTACTGTAAGAATAGAAAACTGCAGGTAAAATCCTAACTACCTATAACTGTGATTTCAGCAGGGACAAACAAGAGCATTCCTGATAATTTAAGGGGAAACCTCGAGAACTACACAAATGTAGGGAACTTCTAAAAGCTCCTATATATCCCTGGGAATCTGAAAATCTGCCCATGACC
Organism: Myrmecophaga tridactyla; assembly: GCA_004026745.1. NCBI lineage: Eukaryota > Metazoa > Chordata > Mammalia > Pilosa > Myrmecophagidae > Myrmecophaga > Myrmecophaga tridactyla. The sequence goes on from PVIY010003057.1 coordinate 82,575, forward strand.
GAGTGTATACTCAGGAAAGAACATGTCAAGAGTAGTCAACTGTGCCTGACTTTGAAGCCCTGTATATAAGAAAAGTGAAAGCTAAGCCTAAATGAAAGGTAAGTATTCTAGTTTGTAAGCTGCTGGAATGCAATATAGCAGAAATTGAATGGCTTTGAAAAGGGGGAATTTATTAAATCGCAAATTCACAGTTCTAAGACCGTGAAAATGTCCAAATTAAGGCAAGGCTATAAAAATGTTCAAATTAAGGCATCCAGGGAAAGATACCTTGGTTCAAGAAGGCCAGTGATGTTCAGGGTTTCTCTCTCAGCTGGAAAGGCCTATGGTGATATCTGCTAGCATTCTTTCCAGGCTTCTTCAATGGCTTCCCTGGGGCTTTCTCCATTCTGTCAGCTCTGTCATCTCTGGTGGCTCTGTCAGTTCTGGTGGCTCTGTCCAAATTAGTTATTTTTAAAGGGTTCCAATAAAGCAACCCCATCTTGAATATCCGGAGACACATCTTCATGGAAACTATCTAATCAAAAGTTACCACCCATAATTGGTTGGGTCACATCTCCATAGAACCAAACAAAAAGATCCCACCCAGCAGTATTGAATGAGGAGTAAAGGACATGGCTTTTCTCGGTACATAACAACTTCAAACTGGCACAGTAAGTAAAAACAAACTTCTACCTTAAGTTTGAAGCATGTCTTCTTACCCAGATCCCTTAGGAAAAAGGTGAAAGATATACAGGAAAGGCATTTTGGAAGACTCATGAACAATCATTGGCTGGCTACTATATAATGCTAACTAATGTGTGACTCTTAAGAATCCAAGTATAAAAATAAAAACAGGTGTATACAGGTAGTTCAGTGGTTAGAATGCCCACCTTTCATGCAGGAAACCTAGGTTCAATTCCCAGACCATGCACCTGCCAAAAAAAAAATTAAAAAAAGATAAAAACATAAACTTAAAATTTAAAAAGATAGCAGATAATTCAAAGACAATACACTGCAAGGAATTAAAAATTCACAGAATTAGTCCAAGAAAGTCCCAAACAATACAGTAACAAAAAGAAAAAAATAACAACAACAAAACATCAACAAAGGCAAACATGGGAAATGGGGGAATCTGATACTGTAGTCTTTCAATATATTATATGTCAAGTTTTTAATAAAAAAGAATGACTTGGACAGAGAAACTAGAAAGTATGCCACATACATAGGGAAAAATTCAGTTTACAGAAAAGTGTCCATCAAAGGGCACTGATTTTGAATTTTGTGAACAAATATTTTAAGTTAGCTAGTATAAATATGCTAAAATAACTAAAATAAAAAATATCTAAAGAATTAAAGGAAAGTATGGCAATGAAATCTCATTGGGCAGTTTTAGGTTGTTAAAGCTGCCCAAAAGCAATAGACTGTAAACGGAATGGCTTTTAAAAAAGGAATTTGCTATCTTGAAAGTTTACAGTTCTAAGGCTATAAAAATGTACAATCTAAGGCATATAGGGAAGGATACCTTGACTCAAGAAAGGCCAATAGTTCAGGAACATCTCGGTCAGCTGAGAGGGCACATGGCTGTCATGTTCTGTGATCTTTGGCCTCTTGTTTCAAACAGCTTCCCTAGGGGAGTTTTCTTTCCTCATCTCCAAACATCACTGCCTGTGTCAGCTCTAAAGCTTTTTCCAAAATGGTTCACTCTTAAAAGACTCCAGCAAGTGACCCATCTTGAATGAATAGAGACACATTTCCCTGGAAACTACCTAATCAAAAAACCATTGGGTGGGTTGTATCTCCATGGAAACAATTTAACAAAAAAAGATCCCACTCAACAATACTGCATCATGATTAAAGAACATGGCTTTTCTGGGGTACAAAATAGTTTCAAATCAGCACACTCACCAAATATAAAATATCAATACACAGGTAGAAAATATATATTTAAAAAGAAAAACAGAAAGAAATAGAAATCCTTGAACTGAAAAGCATAGTAATTGAAATGAAAAATTCACTAGATGGGCTAAACAACAGATTTGAGATGACAAAATAAAGAATCAGAAAATGTGAACATAAAGCAACAGAGATTTTCCTGTCTAAAAAGCAAAAAGAACAAAGAGGGAAGAAAACTGTATAATGACATAAAAACATAAAGGACACCATCAAGGGTACAAAAAGGCATAGAAAAAGTCTTAGAAGGAGAAAAGAAAGAGTAGGGAGAAAAACTATTTAAAGGAACAATGACTTAAAAATCTCCAAATTTGGTGAAAATATTAATCTAAACATTCAAAAATCTCAATGAATTCCAAGTAGAATAAAACCAAAGTGTTCCACACTTAGACACATTCATTATACTCAAACTGGCAAACATCAAACAAAAAGAAAATCTTGAAAGCAGTGAGAGGTTAATGACATCGTATATAAACTATCCCTGATAAAATTAACCCTGACTACATATCTGAAATTATGGAATAAAGAAGACAGTAGGATTCATCTTCATATTTTTTAAAGAAAATGACTGTCATCTAAGAATCTATATTCAGTAAAATTCTCCTTTAGAAATGGAGAAATTAAAACATTTCCTGATAAACCTAAAAGAAATTATCTGTATCTGAGTTTCCTACAGTGATTATTAAAAGCATCTTTTAGGATGAATGAAAGGACACCAGAGAGTAACTCAAATTTACATGAAGCAACAGAGAGCATTATTACTGGCATAATGAAAGACAATATAAACTTTTTTCAGTAACTTTTATTTTCTTAGGTGTTCTAAAAGACAAGTGAATAAAGCAATAATAAAACAGTGCCAATGAACTTATAGTGTATAAATATGTGATTTGTATGAAAATAATAGTATAAATGAAGAGATCATTTATATTAAAGCAAAGTTTTTGAACAATGTTGACATGAAGTTAGTATTAATCTGATTATATTGCTTAAATTAAGATACTAATTGTCATCTCCAGAGCAATGTATCACTTAGGGTTTTCCAGAGAATTGGTTTATGCAATTGTGGGAACTGATGACTCCAAAAATTGTAGAGTATGCCAACAGGCTATAAATTCCTACCAGCTTCCTCTACAGATTCCAGACTAAAGCTGATGCTGGAAATTGTGACAGTGTCATGTTATAGTATTGAGGCAGATTTTCTTCTCTCAAGAACCCTCAATTCTTTACTCTTAAGGCCTCCAAATTATTGGATGAAGCCCACCAACATTATTGAGGGTAATAAAGTTAGCTAATTGTAAATACTAATTCCATATACAAAATGCCTTCACCATAATACAGTGCTTGACCAAACAAACTATACATCATAACCTTGTCAAATTGACCCACAAAGTTAACCATCACAGGCAATCATTATGGAAATAACTAAGAAAATAATCATAGTAAGGTAACTGAAAATGTACACAAAAAATATCCATTTAAACCAAAAGAATGCAGAAATCAAGAAATGGAACAAAAATAAATAAGATATATAGAAAGTAAATGTTTAAATGGCAGCTACAAATCCAACCTTATCAGTAAATGCACTAAGTGCACATTATATAAACACCACAATTGAAAGAAAGACCCTGGAGTAATGGATTTTTAAGTGGCATTCATGTGCTCCCTAAAAGAGACATAACTTAGATTTAAAATTACACTGAGTTTGAAAATAAGAGGAGACAAAATATATATATTGTGAAACAAGTAACCAAAACAGAGAAAAAGTGGCTTCAGACACTAAACAAAAACAAAAATAGACACAAAAACAAAATTTGTTACATAACAGAAATAATAATGATTTATAATGATGAGAGTAAATCCATCATGAAGATATAATGATTATAAATGCATTTACACCTAACAATGAAGTACATGAAACAAAAACTGATGGTAATGAAGAGAGCAATAACCAATTAAACAGTAATATTTGGATACTTTAAACCATACTTTGAGTAAACCATACTCTGAATAAAGAATAGAAAAACTAAGCAGATAGAGCAACAAAGAATAGAAGACTTCACCAATGCTATAAAAAACTAGACCTAACAGACATCTACAACAACAGACATCTGTTGCATGAACAACAGATGAATACACATTTTCTCAAGTACAAATTGAACATTCTCCATGATAACTTGAATGACAGGCAATAAAACAAGCCTAAGTAAATCCAGAATTATTATTTCATGACTTATAGCCTTTAGGATTTAGTCTACACCACTTATTTTTACATTTAAGACCCTTTGTGACCAATGCCTACTTTGCTCTTGCAATTCATCTTACGCCACGCCTATCTTTCATCTTTGGCTCTAACTATGTTAAGTGTTTCCCAGTCTACCTAGGCTATTCCACAACTCAGGACCTTCTTGTCTGCTAGCCCATTGTTTGGGAAGCTCTTTGTCCATGAGACACCATAAAGATTTGGATCACCAAAAATCAGTGATCTTACCTGGTAACAAGCTTTACTAATAATTTCAAGATCCCAAGTAATTGTAAGGTACAAGCAAAACAGGGATCTGAAAGCATGGTTGTTGTCTCCAAAGTTATTTCTGGTGACATAAGGATATGTTCTGGCTCATTTGATATAGGAGATCTCTAATTATCTAATATTTTCCCCCAAAGAAAACTCTTTTGGTCATGAAATATCTCCATTTTCTATTCCAATAGTTACATAGCTTATATAAAATTTTCTAGTGTGTAAATCCATAGATACCAAGTTGGTTTATGATAACTAATACTAGACAGACTGGGTGCATCCAGATAAACCCATTCCACGAATGAGGACTCTCTGCTAGTAAATACCATTAATGAATTTTTAGTAATTTAGTTATTTCAGAAGCAATGTTTTGTGCAGTCTATCAAAACTGATTATGGGTGTGTCCTGTCCTGCGGCACAATTCCCCTCTATCTGTGGACCCATGACATGTAAATAACAAGTTATCTGCTTCCAATATAAAATGAAGGGACAGGCAAAGGATAAACATTCCCATTCCCATAGGGAGATTTTGGAAAGAAAACAGGAGACACAGTTCCCAAACTATTCTGAAGCACAGCAGGGCATCCTCCATTAGAATTCAAGATCTGAAAGTCAAATATGGAACGATGTTTGGTCCACTGGGCCTGATGAAGCAGCAGCCTCACCCTTTCCAAGTGCTTTCCCAGTGGCCGTATTCTCCTCTCCTCAAACATCAGGTTAAAGTCTCCACTCTCTCCAATTATTTAGATGGCAGCCAAGCTCTCTGAAAATTCCAGGGCATAGCCAGGCTCTCTGAAAATTCTCATTTCCCAGGCAATGGGGTGGAAGGCCCACCCTCTCCAAGAGTCAGGGCAGACTCACACTGTCCACACACAAGTGGGTTCTGCTCTCTTGGCTTGAGAAGATGTCCTTGTTCTAGAACTCAGCTTCCATGTATCTTCCCTTGGAGTGATTTCTCTTTCAATTTGTCCCTTCTGTGCCTCTTTTAGTCCAGGCTGGCAGTGGTTCCATTCCTACAGATAATGCACAAAACTTGTCAGGCTTGCATGAGTACACAGGGGCCCTAATAATCGGAGAAAAGAACTTTCCACAGATCTTTCCCGGGTAACTGTATTTGAATTCCTTACTACAAGGGAAATTACTGACTGGGCTCATCTTAAGCCTAACCCTCATGTGGAGCATTACTCTGGGGACTTAATTTTTGGAAGCTCAGTTCTCCACACCATCGACTTCTGTTTTAGGTTTTTGTTTTGTTTTGTTTTGTTTTGTTTTGTTTGAGACAAGGAGTTCAGTTCTCAGCTTCTCCCTTTCCTCTCACATTTTGCTATAAGCTGCAAGGAGAAGGGAGGCTGTATTCTCCATATTTAGCTTCATAATCTCCACAGCTAAATATCCAAGTTTGTTACTTTCAAGTTTCCCCTTCCACCCAACATTAGATCTCAATTTCTCGAAGTTTTATGCTACTTTAAAATAAGTATCACCTTGCCACCAATTTCCAATAGCACATTCATCATTTTTATTTAAGGTCTCACTGGAAGTACCTTCAGCATCCACATTTCTACCAGCAGCCTCTGCAATCTAGGCCTTTTCTATCAAGCACCCCAAAATTCTTCTTGTCTTTACCCATTACCAAATATAAAGCTTTTTCCACATTTTTGGTATTCTCTATACTACCCCACTCCTGTTACCAAAATCTGCTTTTTTTTTTCCTTCAACAATATTTTTTAATTGTGAAACATAACACATGATAATGTTCCTTGGGGAAAAAAATAGTCTCTAAAATAAAACAGACTTTCCCTCAGGTCCCATTGGCAAGAAGCGGATAATACTCTTGCTAAATAAGGAGGTTGAGCCATCAGACATCTGACATTGTTTGGCATCTATTGTAAGAGACCACCTAGTTAACAAGGAAGAGAGATCAGAGGAAGGTGGCTTGGAGTCTTCATGCCAGTCAGATACTCTATATGAATCTACTGGGACTTAGCACCCTCAGAACTCTAAGCAAAAGCATATATCATTGCAACGTTGACTTCTCACCTACTTCTGCAGCCAATTTTTCCTCATACTCACCCCTCTTCTAGCCTCTGATTGCCCCAAAGCTTTTGAGGACCCTCTTATGAATTGACTCATGTTCTAAATTTGCCCCCTCTCTACTAGAATCTTCCTAACCAAATCTCATATTCCAGGAGATAGTCAATTGAGGTAACTAGCCCACCCTTAAAAAGTGCAAAATATAAATCTTAACTCTCTCTCCAAGGAGAATTTTCAATTTGAAAGATAATTTCCTTCATCCAAATGATTGGGTAGGTGGGGAAAGTTTGGAGTAGTCCTATGAATGTGGAGGGTTTAAGAGCTCCCATGTGTTGGAGGTGCTTTTCCCCTTTAATATACTACTCTTCATGGAGAAGTTGAGTGGGAAGCAGGACTTTCCCAAGTGCCACCCTAATATCATCTGCTCTCTATTCCCTTAGGAAATGCACTTTACCCTGAATAAGGTGAATAAAGAACATAAACTATATGTCAGCAGGCAGTGCCTCTAATGATCAAGGATAAAGCCACAACTTGGTTTTTAAAACTCTATCCCATTATGCAATGAACTTATTTTAAGTATGTATAGCTTACAGCCAAATGTGTCAGGTAGCTAAAATCATGTGACAAAGACTTGAGATAAAGTTGAAAGCACCCTGCGGCCTTCACAGAGAAAGTATGCTGTAATATTGTTACAATCCACAGATTTACATCAGCTCACTTCTGCTTCTAATTCATTGTTGTTTAAAGTCCAGAATACATTGATATTTACATTGTTTCACTAAATATTCACTGGATCTCTGTTTTAAAAGACCTTTCTTTCAATATTTGATATTTATTTATTTTTTAGGAAAAGAACCAAAATGGCCCTAGGAGTAGGGCCAAAGTGTTTATTCAAGAATTTAGTGAGAATTATATGCACTTTACTAAATACTACCTTCCCCACACAATCCTTCAGAGAACAACCAATGAACCATTTCACTGTGTGGGATCAAATTTTTTATTCTATTGTTTTCTTTGTCCAAACACTCTATTCACTTCCATAGTAGCTCCATGAAGCTGAGCTGTAATAAGAATATGTGTTAGAACTGAAATCTTGCATGCCCCTCCCTACTCATACATGCTGTGTGTTGGGTTTTGTCAAGCTCATCAATGAATTTAAGTCTTTATAAAATAGAGACCATAACGTTTATTGCTCTGATTCTCAGCTCCTATACCCTGCAAAATAACTATAACATAGTAAGTATTCAACTAATTGCTTTTGGAAGTTAAGGATAGTCTTATAGATGTCACTTGTCCAATGATATACATTGGCCAAAATGCATACATGTAATATAGCAACTTTTTCTGAGCACTGTCTTCTTAACCACCAGTGACTGTGCCTTCAGATGCCAACCAACCCAACCAGAGAAATGTTACTTAGAGCTGAAGGCAAAATGCTAACATCTTATCCTTAAATTAAAAGGGAATCACCTGCTCTATTCACAAATGTACAATCTAGATTTCAAGAATATCCTTTGTGTTTCTGTTAATAAATGTCTTCATTTTACCTAGTATATATAACTATCTACTTTGCATAGTAATTCAGTAAGGGACAGATTTAAAATCTCAGTCAGAACTCATTAATTATCTCCTGCGTTTGAAGTCAGGGAGAAAAAATTGTGGAGAGTGGATGGCACTCAGTCTAGTGTGCTCCATGCACACTACAATTTGTCTAGGAGGGTCTTATATTTTAACATACATTTTTGTTGATTAATTTCTCTCTACTGAAAACCAGCCCACCTTCCTCAGTGGATTCAATATTAATAATATGCATGCATGCTATTTCTTTCCAGCCTGAAAAAACAGCTTTCTGATTACATTATTAGTCTAGGTAAATGGAGTGCTGCAGCTTGAAAGAGAGGGTTCAGGAAGGGAAGGATCCTCCAAGGGAGAAGGAAAAGTTTGGCAGATGAAAAAAAGTTCCAGGCACTTGCAGAGAATATGCTGGAGGGCACGACTTACTCAGGTGGAGAGAAACTAAAGTGGGTGAGAGTGGGCAGAGCCCTGAATGCTTGTTTCTGAAGGGCTAAATGGAACTGACAATCCCACCCACAGCTTGAGCATTTGATGCCCGTGTGTCTGGATCACCATCTGGAAGGGCTATTGGCCATAACTCCAGGTAGTTCTAGGACCCGTGTTTCTTGGCAAATATAGCTACTTGTATAGGGCTCTAACTATGTAACAGGGTGGGTGCTAAGTACCACCTTGCACTTTTTCATTCTATGCTTCTTAACAAATGTATGAGGGAGCTTGAACAGATGAGGGAGTGAGGGTCAGGGTTACTACTCATCTTACCGAATGTTTGTCAGTGATGAAACTAGAGTTTGAACACTGGTTATCTAACTAAATTCAAAGGTTCAGTCTTCAAACATTTTGCTTCACTGGGAGTCAGTTCCTGATTCCTTTTCTCTACCTGGGCTGAGATTGATCAATCTGTGTGGCAGGAATACACCATGAGGTACACTTGGGAGCCCAGATCCACATAGTGCATCTTAGGGACCAGAATCTTGAGCCCTGCCCTGTTCTTTTTGTGAGATTCAGAGCTGGGCAGCATGAGCACTTCCTAGTGGATACATGTGGACCCTTACCCTGGAGGAAAGAAATCCCCAGACCTCTACCTCTCTGCCGATTCAACCAGATACAATGTAATATTTAGATCTTAATGCGGCTCAGCATCTCCCCAATACTTTTCCCCCCCGGGAAGGTGGCTTTTGTTTGACTAGATTTCCCTTCTCCCTTCAAATTCCGGATCTCTTATTTCCACTTGCTTCTCCTGCAATGTACAAGGCAGCAAGATAAGTGGAGTTTGGGGAATAAGAATTGTTAGTCAACTTCTGCTTTCCTGAGTTGTTTGATGATTGAAACTTCATAAATTTTCTAAAAGCTTTAGGAAAATGTGCATGTGTTTATATGTGTGTATGCAAGTGTGTGTATCTGTACAATCAAAATATGATGTTTAATTGATAGAGATAAAGGTTATTTTATTTCCTTCTAGTTCAGCCCATCCAGTAAATAGATTGTTACACTCTAACTTTAAAACCAACATTCCTGTAGGGAAAAGGAACCAGGTCAGCCCACTTTCTTTCCATTCCTGATATACAACCCTCCTCATTTTATAGGAAAATGAGGCATGATTTAGAAAAAAAATAAGTATTTTCCTGTGATTTATCTCGAACTTCTGAAGTCAGTGTTAATGTTGAGTAAAGTAACTATATTCTCTAATACTAAATTGCTTGGGTCATAGGAGGGCTGGTTAAACATGGTTACTGCATGGCTAACATGTTGTCTTAAGATGTTTTCTCACCATTTTCTCAAATAAAGCAACCTTGGGAAAGGGACTGGTGCTAGATAACATTATTTACAATACTCAAACTACTGAGGATATGAAATGAAGCAAAGTTTGCTGCTTCAGGAATTTAAAATAACTCTATGTATTGAGTTTGAAATTCCACAGTACTAACTCATGTGCTCAGTATTAGATATGTTTACCCTAAAACTATTACTCATGGAACCTGGCAAAATACAATCAGACTTAAAAAAAAAAAAGAAACACATTTTACTAAAGTATAATATATATTCAGAAAAGTGTCCGCATCATAAATGCATAGCTCAATAGATTTTTCCAAACTGAGCACAGCTGTGTAATCAGCACCAGCCCAAGCAACAAAACTTTCTGTGCACCTCAGAAGTGCCCCAGTTCCCCTTTCCAGTTTCTCTCAATGCACATTATGTTGTGAATCAGTCTTCTTAGAAAATATCGATTGTGCAGATCCAAGTTTATTTACCCAGTGATAACAGCCACAGAAACGGGAGATGTGGAGGCAAAAGGAAAAAGACATTATGCATTCTCACCCAAAGCCTGGCTCTAAGGATGGACTCCCCATGGATAATATAACAAGTTAGAGCAGCTCTCAGGGCTCCTGGGCCGATGAACTAACAAGCAGAGATGCTCCTCGTGGAATTCCAAGGTGGAAGCAGGCTGTTGAGCTGTTCTCTTTGGAAGTTACTTGCTCTTTCTCCTCTACTGACTGGAATTAGGCAAGCATTTGAAATGACAGCTAAGAACATACAGTCTGAGCTGTCAAATCCTTAATTTGGGTGGGGGCCTTGTTCTCCTAACCCTTCTTTAGGACTGTCCTACCCATCCTCTTTATGCTCTGGATTTCTTTGTCTTTATACACAGTTTTCCCCTAATAGTGCAGATGATTTTCTCTCTGAGTATTATTTCAGCCGCACACTTAAAAATGCTTAATATTTTTAGGTAATGTCCTTTTATGTCACTGCCCCAGGCAGCCTGAAAAGATGAAATTATATTCTTATGCTCCTAGGATATATACTTAGCTATATCTTTTAACTAATATAAATCACTTTATAGCTTTCACACTCAACAATATAATGTGTAAACAATATTTCCAAAGCATTTCTCAGTCAGAGGTGGAATGAATATAAATTCTCATGGTCAGAGAAAGTTTAGTGCTTTCAGTCAGTTAAGAATTTCTCCCAAATTCCCTTTCTGCTACACTAGGGAAATCCAGAGCTACCAGAGTTGGTGCAAGTAAAGTATGACTACTCTGACCCATAAAATCATGAACCTTAACTTCTTTTATACTTCTAGCAAACTAGAGAAAAGTTATCCTTGAGTGGGTACCAGAAGCAGAATTCAGACAATTCAAGACTAATTTAAGATTAATTCAAGGACTAATTCTGTTACTTATCAGCTATCTAAACTTGACAAGTCATCTAGTCCCTATGGGTCTGTTTTATCCCAGTAAGATGTGTTTGCTGTTTTCCCAAACCAGCGTGAGGACCAATACAAATCTGGGAGTCCATTGTCATGGTGAAGTGTGATACAAAAATAAATTACCCAGGCTCTCTTCATGTTGTCCTGGGGCCAAGAGAGGGAAGAGAGGGTCACTTTGTGAAAAACTGTTTTGGCTCAGGAAATCTATTGAGTTACAAAGTTATTCTTCTTAGAATTTCAGCAGGTTTTTATAAATAAAAAGATTTCCACCAACCCATCATCTGCACTACAGTACCTCTGCCCAATTCTGTCATAATGTTGATCTCTGATCTTTATGTCATGAAGCAATTTTCTGGCTGGTGGTTGGGACCAGGATGCTTTCTGTGGCAGCCCAAGACAAAAACAAAACAAAACAAAACACATAACTAACGGGACTCTAAAGGAATAAAATTCTGAGCCAGGGACTTACAATCAAAATTCTATAACTAGCTGAAGTAGACAGACATTCTTGAACATATGCTCAATTTCTATGGGATATGCAAGGACATCACTTAGTTTTTCTTAGCTACATTAGCAGAATACTTACTGCCATGATTTTTTTAAGGTGAGTGTGAAAACACATTTATCTCCAAGCAAACACAGGACTCTGATGTGTGGAACCCAAATCCATCTTCTCGAAATCTGTCACTCTCACCCCCCTTGTATTTAAGTTGTATATAAGGAGATTGTACAGCATTGTTCTTAACTGCCCAAGTTTTGCAATCAGATCCCAACTGTGCCTTTTTTTAGCTGTGTAATCTTAGGATTGTAAATTACTCATCCTGTGTGCCAGGTTCCTCATCTACAATAATACTTGCCTCAGAGTGCTGTTGTAATGATTAGATGAAATACTCTATTTTAAGAGTATAGAATAGTGTCTAGCACATAGTGGGTGCTCATTAAACCAAAGCTTTTGTTATTATTTTTATTGTGTTCACTTATGGAGATGTATAGGAGTCAACTGATTCCTTTCCATTATCCAGCAGTAATACTTCTAGCTTTCTAGAAGCACTGCCTTCACAGCATATTCTTTGTATTCTAAATTGTGAGGGAAAATAATTCCACATGATCCAAATTATGTCGTGCCATTAAAGCACTTATGTTCAAAGCGATGGGCAATCAAATATCATGCTTCAAAGACTGTGCTGCTCGTTAAGAAGTCTCCATTCTTTCTAAACGTGGGCGCTCCCAAGCAGATGGTGCTGCCGGTGATATAGTGTCCTTCTTAAAATGAGCAAGGATGGCTTAACAGTGCCTTACCTTTGCGAAGTAATTTCTGCGTTGGTTAAGAATGTATGCTCATAAGCCCAATTATATAGGTTGAAATTCCCATTCCTTCCTTTACTCACTGCTCAACCTTGGATAAGTTATTGGATCTCGCTTATTCTCAGCTTTTCTAGCAATGATGTAGAAGTAGTTACGGCAATGGTTGAGGTGAGTTGCCGTTGAGAGAAACGGTAACGCATACAAAAAATTTACCTGTACCTGGCACATAATTAAGTTTACTACTAATTTTCTTGTCAGTGATATTATTTATACATGTGTCTATTTATTTTTGCCCTATACATGGCACAAAAGACTGCTGGAGCTTGATATTTTGCATCGAAAGATGGTGAAAACTCCATTGTCATGTTTAGGCAAACTCTAGCATAGCCCCATTATAAACTTAGACTATTATTAAACCATGAAAAAAATCAGTGAAACTTTGTGATTTAAATATAGCTCCATTCTATGATATAATAGGAGTTTCATTGACATTTTGCTTATTTAACTGATGATAACTACAGGCAAATTGAAGGAGTCCTAGTTTTGTGCTTTCTCCTCTTTGAACTAAGAATGCCACTCTAAGAGGGAGATAGGACCAAAGTTCTAGGCAGCAGAGAGAGTTAAGTATACATTAAATTTGAAATCAAAAGTCTCTGTAGGCCCTACTATTTGTTACCTGTACAACACTTGGCAGGACACTTAATTTCTTCTGGCTCTGGTAGTATTTCTCCATGAAATGGGAATGATGATAAATCTATCCTGCCTGCTTCATAGCTTCATGTGAGGATCAAATAAATCATGTATGGACCTACACTAGGTAAAATCCAGCCTTTAAATAAGCTTTTAATTGCTATTTTTAAATAAGCTTTTAATTTTATAACAGTTATAACTTTACAGAAAAATTGATACTAGCGAGTGCTCCTATGTATACCACACCCAGTTTCCTCTATTATTAGCAGCTTACATTAGTTATGATGCATTTGTCACAACTAATGTACAATTATTAAAGCCTATAGCTTCTTCGGATTCTCTCAGTTTTTACCTAATGTCCTTTACTGTTCCAGGATCCTATCTAAGAAACTGCATCACATTTAATGTTTATATCTCCTTAGGTTCTTCTTGGTTGTTGCAGTTTCTTAGATTTTCCTCGTTTTTGATGACCTTGACAGCATTCAAGAGAACTGGGATTTTATAGCATGTCCCTGAATTTGGATTTGTCTAATGCTTTTCTCATGATTAGACTGGGGTTATGGGTTTTGGGGTAGGAGATCACAGATGTAAATTGTCGGTTTCATCTCATCCTATCAAGGGACCATACTCACAGCACGAACTATTGCTGCTGCTAGCCTTCATCACCTGGCTGAGGTCAGGTTTGCCAGGTTTCTCCACTGCAACATTCCTCCTTCTCTTCCTTTGCACTTCTGTACTCTTTGGGAAAAAGCCACCACATTGCAGCCTACACTAAAGGAGTGGGGGGTTATGCTCCACCTCCCTGAGGTAGTAACTATATCATTGAAATTCTTCACAGGAGATTTGTCTCTTCATCTGCATTTTTAAAATTTATTTAATCATTTATTTGTATCATTATGGACTTATGAATACTCACTTTATACTTTGGCTTATAATCCAACAGTACTTTGCTGTGGTGTGCAAACTGTTCCCACTTTGGCCATTGAGAATTGCATTAACCAGTTTGGGGGAAACAGAACAGAACCAACAGGAGATGTCTGTCAATATTACATTTACCAAAGTGTCCACACAACTGTGGGGATACACGATCCAAATTCCATAGGGCAGAATGCAAGCTGGCAACTCTGATGGAAGTTTTGATGAAACTCCCCAAGAGAAGCTGGCAGGCAGAAGTAGAGATGACGGTTCTCTCTTCTGATTGTTGAAGCCATCACCTCTCCTTTCAAAGCCATCAACTGATTGGATTAAATGTCTCTTATTGTTGAAGATGCTCTCCTAGTTGATTTTAGCAGTCATAGATGTAATCAACTTACTGATGATTTAAGTCCATGGAATCTCCTCACAGTAACAGTTAGACCAATGCTTGCTTGATCAGACAGCTGGGCAACATTACCTGGCCAAGTTGACACATGAGCCTAACCATCACAGGAATGCTTTCACTTCTTTTTATTGCTGAATTGTAGTATCCTGCTATATGGCTACATCACAGTTTATTTCTCTCTACATCTTTTGAAAGACATCTTGGTTGTTTCCAATTTTTGGAGGTTGTGAATAAAACTGCTATAAACATCCAATTGTAGGTTTTTGTATGCTCATAAGTTTTTTAATCATTTGGGTAAGTACCTAGGTAGAGGATTCCTGCACCATATCATAAGAGTATAGTTAGCTTTGTGAGAAATTGCCAAAATGGCTGTAACATTTTGCATTCCCATCAGAAATGAGTAAGAATTTTTATTTCTCTGCATCCTTGCTAGCATTTGGTATTACCATTAAAAAAATAGCCATTCTAATAGGTGTATAGAGATATCCCATAGTTACTTTAATTTTCAATTCCCTAATGACAAAGAACATTGAGCATCTTTTCATATACTTAGTTGCTCTCCACATCTCTTCTTTGGTGAGGAGTCTGTCAGATCTTTTTGCAATGTGAAAAATTGGGTTGTTTTCTTATTGTTGAGCTACAAGAATTCATTGTATGTTTTTAATGTGTCTTTTGTAAGATATGTGTTTACAAAATATTCTCTCCCTGTTTGATGCTTCCCACTCACTTCTCTTAACAGTGTTTTTTACAGAACTGAAGATTTTAATTTTAGTAAAGTCCCACTTTCCATGTTTTTGCTTCACAGACTGTGGTTTTGGTGCTATATCTAAAAATCCATCGCCAAATCCAGTCACATAAATTTTCTCATATGTTTTCTTCTAGATGTTTTATAGTTTTCCTTTTATATGTAGGTTTATGATTCATTCTGAAGTCATTTTTATGAAAGGTATAAAGTCTGTCTAGGGTCTTTTTAAATATATGTACATGTGCATGTGTGCATGTGTGTTGGCTATTCTAGATCTTTAGAGTTTCCACACATATTTTGGGATTAGTTTGTCAATATTTGCCAGTAGATTTCTGGTATTTTGCTAAATTTTTGTTGAATCTATGTACCAAGTTTGAAAAAATATTAAAAATCGAGTCTTTCAATCTGCTTTAGGTTTCTAAGGCTATTATGACAAAAAAAAAACACATTTTGTTTGTAATAAACAACAGGAACTTACTGTCTCGTGGTTTTGGAGGCTGGAATCCAACATAACATATTAGCAGGCCATGTTTCCTCTAATGAATTGGTGGTGGTTCAATTGCTGCCTCTGTCACATCTTGGTGATTTCTCTCTCCTTTTCTGGATTCTAATATTATGTCTAATTTCCTTTGTTGATAAAGAATTCAAGCATAATGGATTAAGGCCCACCATCATTCACGTTGATCAGAACTTAACTAAAAAATATCTTCAAAGGCCGTATTCACAAATGGAATCACAGCAAACCCTGATTCACATTAGCTGATTGTTCTAGTTTGCTAGCTGCCTGAATGCAATATACCAAAAACTGAATGGCTTTTAAATAGGAATTTAATAGGTTGCTAGTTTACAGTTCTAAGGTTGAGAAAATGTTCCAGTTAAAGCAAGTCTATAGAAAGGGAAAGATACCTTGATTCAAGAAAGCTGATGAAGTTCAGGGTTTCTCTCTCCAGTAGAAGGGCACGTGGTAAACGCAGTCTGAGTATCTCTCTCATCTGGAAAGGCACATGGTGAACACAGTCAGGGCTCCTCTCTCATCTGGAAGGGCATATGGTGGACACGGCATCATCTGCTAGCTTCTTCTGGCTTCCTGTTTCATGAAGCTCCCCGGGAGGCATTTTCCTTCATCTCCAAAGGTCGTTGGCTGGTAGACTCTGCTTCTCATGGTTATGTTGTTCTCCACTACTCTCTCTAAATCTCCTTCATTCTCCAAAATGTTTCCTCTTTTATAGGACTCCAGAAACTTATCAAGACCCCTCAAATGGGTGGAGACATGTCATCACCTAATCCATCCTAACAACCACTCTTGATTAAATCACATCTCCAGGGAGATGATCTGATTACAGTTTCAAACATACAATATTGAATAGGGATTATTCTGCCTTTATGAAATGGGATTTAGATTAAAACATGGCTTTTTTTAGGGGACATACATCCTTTCAAACCAGCACACTGATAAGATATTCAAAGGTTCTGTTTACAAATGGGTTTATATTCACAGGTCTTGAACATGTCTTTTGGGGGGCATGATTGAATCACCCCCAAAATCCATGAATATGGAATATCTTTCCATCTGTTTTTCTTTAATTTCTTTCAACAGAATTTTGTGGTTTCTTGCATGTATATATCCTGCTCTTATATTTTCAGGTTTACATCTATTCCATTGATTTTTTTGTTTTGTTTTGTTGAAAGTAGCAATTTATTTTGAATTTCAAGTCCCAACTGTTCATTACTGGCATATAAGAAAGCAATTGACTTCTGAATTTTATTCCTGCATTCTACAACCTTGCTATAAGTGTTTATTAGTTCCAAGAGTTGTTTCTGTTGATCTTTTGGGAATCCTTGCATAGATAATCATTTATTCTAAAAATAATGACAATTTTATGCATTTATTTCCAATCTGAATTTACTGCACTAGCTAGGACATCCAATATGATGATAAGTATGAGTAACGTGAATGGATTTTCTTGCCTTAATCCTGATCTTAGGGGTTGAGTATCCAGTCTCTCATCATTAAGTAGGACATTAGTCATAGGATTTTTGATAGATGTAAGTCAAATAGAGCAAGTTCCTCTCTATTCCTTCTTCCTTGGGAGATTCTATCATGAATTATGTTATATTTTGAAAAACTTGTTTTCTGCCTCAGTTGATAAAATTATATGATTTTTCTACTTCAACCTATTGATGTGGTGAATTACATTGGTTTTCAAATGCTGAACAGTTTTATACACCTGGAATAAATATCATTTTTTCATGTTGTATAATTCTTTCTACATATGGTTGGATTCAATTTGATAATAATTTGATGAGGTTGTTTGCATCTATATTCATGACAAATATTGACCTGCAACTTTGTTTTCTTATAATTATCTGACATTCGGTATTAGGGCAATGGTAACTACATAGAATGAGCTAGAAATTGTACCCTCTTTTTTTCTGTTTTCTAGAAAAGACTATGAGAATTGGTATAATTTCTTGCCTAAATGCTTGATAAATTTCACCAGTGCTTTTTTGGGGGAAGAATTCTGGCTCTATTTTGGAAATGTATTATTATTGATTCAAATATTTAATGGATAAAGACCTCACAAAATTATCAATGTCTCCTTTTATGAATTTTGTTAGATGGTGTATTTCAAGAAATTGGTCTATTTCATGCAAGTTATTAAATCTATGATCATAGAGTTGTTCCAAGTATTTCTTTATAATTCCTTTAACATCCATGGGATCAATAGTGATTACACCTTTTTCATATTTGATTTTAGTAATTTCTGTATTATTTTCTTGTTAAACTTGACTGGAGTTTCTTCTTTTTCTAATTTTTAAAAATCATTTCCAAGGACCAACTTTAGGTTTCATTCATTTTTCTATTGATTTCTTGGTTTTGATTTCATTGGTGTCTGTTAAAATTTTTTAGTATTTCCTTTTTGTTTGCTTTAGGTTTATATTTCTCTTCTTTTTTTAGCTCTGTAAGATAGAGGCTTAGATTATTGGTTTCACATTTCTTCTTTTCTAATGTATGTATTTAACACTATTATTTCCCTCTAGGTACTGGTTTTGCTGCAACCCACACATTTTGATGATTTGTATTGTCATATTAATTACATTTAAAATATTTCTAACTTTTTCATAAAACTTCATTTGCTCATGTGTTATTTGGAAATACGCTGTTAAATCTCCAAATATTTGCAGAATTGCAAGCTATATTTTGGCTCTCAATCTCTAGCTTAATTCATTAAGGTATGAGAGAATACTTTGTATGCTTTCTATTTTTTAAATGTGTTAAGGTGTGTTTTATGGCCTAGAATATTATCAATTTCAGTATGAATTGAGAAGAATATGTATTCAGTTGTTCTGGAATGTAGTATTCCATAAAATCAATTAGCTGAATTTGATTGATAGTATCATTCCAGTCAACTACATCTTCAATGATTTTCTCCTTGCTTGATTTCTCAAATACCAGAAATGGTGTGTTGAAGTCTGAGTATAATAGCAGATGTGTCTATTTCACCTTTCCATTGAATCACTTTTGCACTCATATAGTTTGATGCTTTATGTTAGGTCCACACAAGTTTTTTATTGTTATATCTTGAAGCATTAGTTTATCATTATGTAATACTCCTCTTTGTTCCTGATAATTTTCTTAGTTCTGGAGGCTTCTTTACTGGAAATTAAAGTATATACTACAGCTTTCTTTTGATTAGTGTTGGCATTGTATATTTTTCTCAGCCCTCTTGCTTTTAACCGGTCTGATTCTTTATATTTAAGGTGTTTTAATTTTTCTTGACAATATATAGTTGGGTCTTTGTTGATCCATTCAAACAGTCTTTATTTTTTAATTGATGTATTCAGACCATTCTCATATAAAGTGATTATTGATATAGTAGGAATAGTACCCCCTGTTCTAGTTTGAAATGTTTTCTAATCATTGCATTTATCCTTGGTCCCCCTTCCACCATTTCTCTATCTTTTCTGGTTTTAACTGAGCATTATATAAGATTCTATTTTATCTTCTCTCTTAGTTTATCAATTAAACTTACTTTTTAGATATTTTAATGGTTTTCTTAGCATTTCCAATTACATTTCAACTATTCTAAATCTTCATTCAAATACTGTTTTTCCATATCGCATGAACTGCAAGTAATTTCAAACAATCCTGTTAATTAATTAACCAATTCCTAATTGATTCCTTCTGTGCCAGTTTGAAGGCATTATGTACCCCAGAAAAAGCCATGTTTTAATCCTGATCCAATCTTGTGGAAGCAGCAATTTCTTTTAATGCCTATTCAGTACTGTAGGTTGGACATTTGATTAGATTATCTCCATGAAGATGTGACACATCCAATCGGATGTGAACCTTCGATTAGATGGAAATGTGACCCCACTCATTCTAGGTGGATCTTGATTAGGTTACTGGAATCCTTTAAAAGAGGAAACATTTTAGAGAAATGACAGAGCCTATAGAAATGATAGAAGCCTCAGAGCCAACAAAGAAAGCCAACAGAAACTTCAGAGCAGAGTTGACACAGATAATGATACTTGGAGACAGAGACACAGATATTTGGAGATGCTTGGAGCCCAGCAGATGTCACCATGAGATGTTAAGCAAGCTAAAATCTGGAGAGAGCCAAGGAGACCCAAGAGATGAAAGCCATCCTGGAGAAGTAAAGTGAGGATGCCCATAGGAATAGAGGATGAAAGAAGTGGAGCCCAGGAGCAGATGCCAACTACACGACTACCCAGCTAACAGAGGTGTCCCTGACTCATCAGCCTTTCTTAAGTGAAGGTAACCTCTTGTTGGTGCCTTAATTTGGACATTTGTACTTCCTTAGAACTATAAACTTCTACCTTATTGAATTCCCCTTTATTATAGCTGTTCCAGTTCTGGTATATTGCATTCCGGCTGCTCGCACACTAATACACCATTCTACTCTTGCTTGTGGCATTTCTATCATTCATTTCACTTTTCCATATACTGTGAACACCCAATACATATTATTACCTTAAACAAACAATTGTCTTTACATTGATTAAGTTTAAGAAAAATTTAAAAGTATATATTACATCCATTTATTCTCTGTTGATATTCCTTTCTTAATGTAGATCTGAGTTTTTCACCTATATTATTTTCATTCTCCCTGTAGAACTTCTTTTTACATTTGTTATAGGATGGGACTGCTGGCAATGAATTCCCTCAGTTTTTTTTTTTTTCAACATGAGCAGGCAGTGGGAATCAAACTTGGGTCTCCGGCATGCAGGCAAGAACTCTGTCACTGAGCCACCACCGCACCACCCCCTCAGTTTTTGTTTACCTGAGAAAGTCTTTACTTTTGCTTGTCTTTTAAAGGCTATGCTGGATCCTTTCAGTGGCTATGGAGTTCCAGCTTGGGAGGCAGTTATTCTTTTCTTCTATGAGCACCTTAAAGATTCTATTCGCTCTTCTCTCTAGCAGTTTCTGACAAGAAGCCTGATTAATTTCTTATCCTTGTTCTGTAATAAGAAATATGTATTTCCCTTACCCCCAGCTTCTTTCAAGAATTCCTCTTTGGTTTTGATTTTCTACCATTTCAATATGCTTCAGGTATTTGTTATTATTGTTTTGGATTTATTCTGCCTAGTGTTTTCTGAATTTCCTGGAACCGTGGTTTGTCTGTGTTTAAAATTGGGAAATTCTTAGCCACTGTTACTTAAAATGTTTATTCTCCATTCTCTCTTCCTGGTATTCCAATTACACATATGGTATACCTTTTGTAATTGTGCTACAGTTCTTTAAAGTTTCATTCTGTTAATTTTTTCCCATTATTTTCCCCTTTGCATTTCAGTTTAGGAAACTCTATGACATACCTTCACGCTCACTGATTATTCCCTCAGCCCTGATCAGTCTACCGATGAGTGCATCAAGACAGTCTTCATTTCTGATACAATGTTTTTTTATCTTAGAATCTCCTTTCAATGATGTCTTAGAGTTTGCATCTCTCTGCTTACATTACCCATCTGTTCTTTCATGTTGTCTGTTTTTCTGTCCTTAATATATTATTAGTACTTATTTTAAGTTCTGTGTCTGATATTTCCTACATGTATGCCATATCTGAATCTGGTTCTGATGATTGTTTCCTTGGACTGTTATTTTCTTGCTTTCTGGCGTGTCTTGAAGTTTCTTGTTGGAAGAGATACTGCAAACTGAAGTAAATGTTTGCTGCAGCTATAGGTGCCAGAGGCTTCAAATTTCTCTAGTGACCTGGTTTGTTTCTCCTTCCTTGACTTTTGGCTTCCCTAAGAACTCCTCCTCAGAGATAGTCTGTGTACAGAATTCACTGCAGGATTCATTTCAATTTAAAACTCCAATTTTATTTTCAGACTACTCCTAAATTTTTAAGGAAACTACATAAAGAAAGGTGATCTAGTAGCCAAAGTGCATAAATTACAAAAAACTCAACTGAACAGTTATTCTTGTCCTGTAAATTAAGCTCCTTGTCATTATTTTCTCAGTATTAAACTACAGGGAAAAAAAAAGAAGATTTAATTCTAATGGCTCAGATTTGTATTCCTAGACCTTTCTAAGAACTCTTACTCTTGAGAAAAAATAAAGAACAAAACATCTGATCTGGCCTGAAATAAGGAAGTTGCAGAGATATACAACAGCAGAATTATTTTAAAATGCACTTGGCAGTGAACAATAGAAAGAGAAAACTTTCTGAATGTTTATGATTATAATCCTTTAGATAGGATGTTCCAAATTAATTCTCTGCCAAACAATATATCAGAAGACAACAGGGGGTGAGGAAGCATTGTGCTAGAATGAACTAGGGGATCAGAGCCTTTTATTCATGTGTCCATTCACTCAATAAATATTTATTAGTGCTTTCTATTTGCCAGACATTGTGTGAGGTGCTGTTACTAACTCATCCTGTGACATTGTAGAAATCATTTCATCTTTTTTAGTTTAAATTTCCATAACAGAAAAACAGAGAGAAGGATATCTTCCCACAGTCCTTATTGTGAGGTTCAAATGAGATAGTGAGCATGGATACACTTTGAAAAGTATGTAAGATAGTTTTATATATAGAATGTTTACTTACATTGTGCTTATATATATAAAGGGATATGTGAACTGCATTTCAGAAGATATTCAGGGACTGCAATTTTTATCAGTTTTATTTGACTTCTTTCCATAGTACTGTCTTCCAAGTTTTCTTACATTGGCCTTCCTCACAGCAAGAAAAGCTGTTTTGTGATGGCTCTTCCTAGACTTCTGACCTTGATTTTACAAAAGTAGAGAATGTCTTACTAGTGTCTTACATCTTAGGTGGACAAAAATATAACCATCAACTTGTGGTGCAGTTGGAAAAGTTGACTTGAAGAAAGGAGTAGAATGATTCAAATGCAGAGCTTAGTAGAAGTGACAATAAGTCTAACTCCCATTCAGCTATTTGCCTACAAAAAAAGCACAGACACTTTAAGTCTGCAATTAGTAAAAGCAATAGCAGGTCTTAGACCATGCTATTTTTATTTATTGGAGCTTTTCAAGGAGGCCACTGAGCAGTAGCCACCATCTCCTTCCTATGTTATCCTTCCTCAGTTTACTGTAAGGACATTATACAGAAAGGATGATTTATCTGTGTCTAATTTTCTCATATGGAAAGAACTCTTCCAGAATTCTGAACCTCATTTCCACCCATTATGCTTACAGGAGCAATATACTGTGCTGTCCAGAGAAGATAAAAACTGGAGACTCCCTCTGCATTATATTCATCAAATGGCTGAGAAATAAATTATGTTCTAAGCACAGCAAAAGAATAGCTCTAAGATGTGTTGGTTTATCATAATATACCAACTCTCTCTTTCCTCCAGAACCCAAGCCATTATGCACAGGAGAGTTTCCTCAGCGGAAGCTGGATAAAGGCATTTCACAGAGTAGCTAAACTTTTAGAAAAAGCATTTGTACACAGCCCCCCTGGAGCCTATTAACACATCCTGCTGTCTTTTCATTACAGCTTCCCCTATTACACTAGAACCCCAGAATGACACATTTTTAAATGTCATTAAAAAACAGAACAGTGCCAGAGTCAGGGGGCAAAAAGGCAGAAAATTGAAGGGAAAAAAATCATTATAGAGAAAGCAAGCTCTTTTGGAAGCAGAAGAAGGTAATTTGCCATTTATGTTTTATCCTGGAGAATAAAAAGTGAGGAGCTTCTGGAATAAAGTCATCAGATAAAAACTGCATGTGATTAGTTAGTTTAAAAATAATGAAATCTTGGAGAACAAAGATGAAAATGTGTGTCAGAGAGAAATTTCATTTCTGTAAAGTTTGAAGAAAAGTTCAGAAATACCTCATCTACTTTATCCACTGAAGCTCATAGATTGAACTGTTCTGGTTCTGACTGTGTTTTTGTGAATTTGGGGGTCAGGGACCCATTACTGCTAAGTTAAATCCTCTTTTGTTTTATAATACAAGAAGTACTAATTTGGTGGATGTGCTAATGACATTTAGTTGTATCAGAAACAGTAGATCATTTGTGGTAAAATACACAAGTCCAAAAGCAATTATATAAAAAAAGACTTGATGCAATAACAACATGAATTAATATTTGGTGCATATATTTGATACAATAACAACATGAATTAATATTTGGTATATTTTTAGAAAATGTACCTTTTTGGGAAAAGGGCATCTCAGAGAAAAAGTATACCATCTTTTAAAAACAAAATAATGCCTCAAAGATGAAGAGTGTAACATAATACCCTTAAAAATGGCTGGATCTAAATAAAAATTAATTTACGCTATTAAGCTGTATATTAAGAACCATAAAATTCATCCACCTCAGCCATGCTCATTCTAACCCTGTGAAATCAGTAGAAATGGAGAAATTTCTCTTCATCCTGGAAATAGGAAAACTGAAACCAAAGAATTGAGGCTTCTTTAGAGATTGGAATTCAACCCACTTGATTATTTCAGTAGAGCTTTTTCCAAAATTTTATTGTCATTGAAAACAAATTCAAGAAAATGAAGACAAATCCAAAGGAACCTCTGTTATATGATATAACACATTCTTTTGCAGATGATAGAGAGCGTCCCTTTAACTGTTGCCCCTTTACAAAGCCTCTCCATGACTTAGGATATGCTATTTCTACCTTAGACTGAGTAGATTAAGTAAAATAGTTAATTAGAGCAGTAGTTATAAGATAACAGGAACAATAATGGCAACTAACCATTTTGGAGTGTTCGCTGGGCTGAGTATTTTATTTGAATTGAGAATCAAGTTTCACCAGATCCCCGTAAGATAAGTATTGTGGTTCTCTTTATACAGATGAGAGAAGTGAAAAACAAAGACATTAAATAGATTTTCAAAGTTGCACAAGTATTAAGTAGCTGAACTGGGATTTGTGATCCTTTAATCTTTTCTCAGGAACTGTTTCCCCAAACCCCACACAGAACTACCTGGGCTGTGCCTGATCTATCCTACTTGGATATTTTGAACACTTCTATAATACATGGTTTGCATTAGAGTGGGCTTCCCAGCATGGGTTTGGTCCTTAGAAAGGGTAATGCTGTTCTAGGAAACATTCTCTACATCAAAGTGTAATCAAACATTTTGAAAGGCAGTTTCGTTCTGGCAGAAGTTCAATTATTTTGTGTGTCTTTCCGTTAGAAATGATATATCTGCCTTTAAAAGTGCTTATGTACTGGACAGAAGCACCCAGAGCAAAGGCAGACCATCAGAGTAAAGGATTTAATTAAGTATGCTAGAGTAATATGCTGGTGCAAGCAGGAGCTACTCAAAAGGGGGTTCACCCCTTTAAACCTGAGGGTTGACCTCTAGCACCATCTGCTATTAAAATTGCCATTCTACAGAAAAGGCCAGTACTGTGACTCCAGCCAGCTGTCAATTCTTTGGGCAAATCTTCCTTGGAACAAATAACATCTATGCAATTTAAGAAAAAATGATACTTAGGAAGAGAGAGAGAGAGAAAGAGAGAGAGAGAAAATGAATCTAAGTTTCTTTCCTAGGAGTCACTAGTAGCCATCCCGAAGGTCCTAAGGGATGGACTGTATTTTTGCACTTTGATCAGGTGGGAGGTGCCAAGCACCAATTCTCTCCAGGCCTCAAGATACTTACCAGCATCCTTGCTTCCCAAGTATCTGCTTAACCTAGAGGGAGATTATCCAAATAGCTTACTGTCCTAAATATTAGGATACAAAGAACTTAGACAAGTTTGACAGGTTTTGCTCCATGTCACAGTAAATAAGATTCTGATGCTGAAAACTACAAAGTATCTTCTGTTTGGTGTGAAAATGAAGACAAAGATTGAAAAGACCTCTCAGTGGGAATTCATCAGTTTTGTTCGCAAATTCACTCATCCATCCTTGCAACAAATTTTGGCTGAGCACCTTCCATGTACCACACCTACAATGCTCCTTGGGCTCAGTGTAGGTACCAGAGCTGCAGGCTCTTACCAATACACCCAGACTTGTTCCAGGTTCTGGAACCAGCACTACTGTAAGTGGGAGGGCTGCGCTGACAGGTCTGGTCTGGCCTTTGGCATCTGTGGAATTTCAGCCACATAGCTAAAGATGGGCGGGTAATCTTAAAAGAAGGCAAATAAAGAGAGGATGGAACCTTGGGCCAGAAGTGTGCTTTAGGAGTGGTAGAGGTACTGGAAGGGGGATGGGCCCAGTTGCCAATAATAAAAAGTCCATTTTGAAATAAACAAAGTAAAGTATTGGGAGGGTGTAATAGGAATACAGAGGATACTATCACAAAGATATCTGAGAGCTGGGATATCTGTCTCTAGTTCTGGGTCTCAAATTCAAAAGCATGATTCTACTTTTAGTTCAGGGATTGTCACAAGCTAGGCAAAACTCAATGGGTTAGGGGTCGACTTTTTAATGGTAGTCTAGCATTGGACCAGTTGTGTTGCTTCTTGTGTGCAGTGGGAGTCTTATGAAACAATTATATGGTACCCTTCAACTTTGGACAATCTCTTATGGCAAGTCAGGGCCCTACAATAACACAGAAGCAGATCGCTGCATATTCCACTTTGTGAAGCTTCCTGATATTTTTTTTTTTTTTTGTATTCCATCCTTCCAATGGCCACCACATATATGGGCACTGAGCATCCTAAGACTTCTACTGATTCTCCCTACAGAATATAACAGAAAGAGGAATCAGAGGAGCAATATAAAAGAGCAAGGTAGAATCAGAAAGAGAATAACACAGAGATTACTGGTTAATGGTAGCTGAGGCTGGGAGAGGAGAAGCAAGAAGATTCTCTTGGTCACCTCTTCCATTCAAACTCCAGAAAAAAATTTCCATTAGATATTTACCTGGCAATGTTCTACTGCTTGTCCCATCTAATACTTGTCCTTGCTCTTACTTCCACTACCTAGCTAAAATATCTTAGGGAGTTGATTATTCTGAAATGCCTCCTTTCCACTCATTCATGATTAATTCCAAGAGCATTTGTTATAGCCATTCCCTCTGTGGACTTTTACAGCCCAGAAGACTCTGCAATGTCTCAGCCTTTTCTATGGAGTCCTACAAGTTATTAAGACAAGTCCACCTTGTTTTGATGTTTGCTGGGATATCCTGCAACTTCTCATTAGGTTTCCCTGAAGCAGATTTCTTACTGTTGTCTATGGATTACATAGCTAGGGTTCAACCTATCTCTCTACTGTGTGCTGGTTGACTCATTTTCCTCTCACCAGCATCTACCTTAACCCAGCAGAGAGAGCTGGACCCCTAGGTTCCTCCAACCAAAGTAGCTAATTCTCCATGCCATCATGTGTGGTAGCCGAAGCATGGCTCACATTCGCCTGCCAATTTATTTACACCTCACACCGGCCTACTCAAAGGGTTAGTCTTAGAATGCCATTTTGCATGCAAACCCACAGATTATTGATGATGTACCTTGTTTCTGTTTTGCCCCTACCTACACACACACACACACACACACAGTATTGTCTTCTACTGCTCCCTGTCATATAAGACTGATTAAAAAAACCTTTTTTCATGGTCAACACACTCTATATTCTACAACCAGCAGATTTCCTTATAAAAGGAGCATACCAGAAATAAAACAGAACAAAAGAATATTTGTTCATTGGGAACAATGACTAATTTTCCTAGCATTATTTCCCTAGTTCTTTAAGCCCTAACCTGAATCTTATCCTTATTTTCATGGTGAGCAAAAACAGACAAGGTCATTGCCCTTAAAGCACTTACAGTCTAGTTGGAGAATAGATATCAATAAAATAACTAAGGAAATAAAGAAATGTTTCTACTGTGCAGAAGTACATAATGAGAGTATAAAACCAAGAGACCCCATTTAGTCTGAGGAAATGCAATAGGCTTCTCTGAAGAAGCCAAGAACTGAAGGTTGAATAGAAGTTATCTGAAATAAGGGTTGTTCCAGACAGATAAAGGGCATATTTTGGAGTAAGGGAAAGCATGGTACATTTTTGCCTGCTGAAATAAGGCCAAATATCAAAAGCACATTGAATGAGATAGTGGTATAAGATAAGGCTCATCAGAGGTTACCTGTTTCTCCTACTTACTTTTATTCACTTTTATTGATGAATTTAACCAATAATAAACTACAGAGTAGTTCTAAGCAAGAGGCAAGAGAATCAGATTTGCATCTGATATGGGATATAGAGCAAAGAAGAGTGAGGGTGACATGTACTGAAGATGATTAGTCCAGATTTTTGGCCTTACCACTTGGATAAATGAAGAGGCCACTGGCTGATCAAGGGAAAACAAGGGAGAGCAGCATCTCGGAGGAGACCTTTAAGTCATCCAAGTGTATACATCAAATAAGCAATTAGTTAACCAAGTTTGAAGCTCAGATAAGAAGTCACAGATAGAGGTACACATTTAGTCATAAGTGCATAGTTATAATTGAACTTGTGGGCATAGAGAAGAGTATGGTGTGAAGTCCAATAGTGGGAAACTCCAAAAATAGAAAACTGCACAATTAAGTGATAACGGGTTGAGGCTCTGGAGCCAGACTGCTTTTGTCTGAATTCTGATTCCTTCTTACAGTAGTTCTGTGGCCTTAGGCAATTTACTTAACCTCCATTCCCTCATCGGTAAAAATGAAGCTAATAATACTGTCTCCCTAGGGCTTTGTGAGGATTAAATGAAATAACACATGTAAAGATCTAAGAACTGTGTCTAGCTTAAAATAAGTCCTTACCAAGTGTTAGCTGCTTCTTCCACTGCTTCAACATTATTATCAATATTGGGAAAAATAAAATGAGTCTTCAAAGGAGACAAACACGATGTAGCCAGAGAAATAAACAGCATAGTATGATATCCTGGATGCCAAGGAAAATGGGCTTCAAGGAATAGGGGGTTGGTAAGACAGTGTTGAATACTGCTGTGAGAGCAAGACAAAGACTGGAAAATGTCTAGTGAACTTATTGACATAGAAGTTATTGATGACCTTAGAAGATTTTGGTGGCATAATGGTAGAAAAATCCAAAGTTAGTGGATTGAGGGTGGAGTAGACATTTAGGAAGTATAAAGAGTGGCTATGGATCACTCTTGTGAATTTGTTCTGCCTGGAGGTAAAGAGACTAAATGAGCACTAAATATGGTTGTGAGTGAAAGAATGACAGTTTAGTATTCTGTTTCATTCTTAAAGGCTTGAGAGGCTGGAGAGTATCCATGATTTACCTGTTGGTGGAAATCATAGAATGGAAATAATCAAATTGAGAAACTGAGTCAAAAGAGAAGGAAAGGGAGAGAGGGAGAGAGAGAAAGAATTGTGTTTTCTGAAAATATAGGAATGAGTAGGCTCAAAGCTAGGTCAAGTATTAGCCTTGGCTAGGAGGTGAGTCCTCTATATAACAAGAAGTAAAGGGAAGAGAAAATACAAAGATAACTGCTTGTTTATGAGAAGTTGAGCAATTTCCCATCTGATGGCTTCTAGGTTTTCACGTTCTCATCAAAAATGTAAGTGAATTGCTCTCCTGAAAATGAGGATTAGTGAGGAAAGTGGGCCAGTGTTTTAGGCATGTGGAGGAAGTTGGATAAGTCCTGCTATGGATGGGAAAACAAGCTGACTTGATGACATGTATGAACTTTGGAAATTCTGTGGCACCATTTCAGATGGGTGGCAATAAGTTTAAAATAGAACCCATATGTTTTATTTTGAAGCCTTCTTCAGCAAGTCTTGGTTTCCTGATACAATCAGAGAATAGCATAGTAGGATTCACAAGGTTTGGTGTTTCAACAAACAAGAGTATTACCTAACTAAAGGAAAAGGGAATTTATGGTGTCATTGAAATGATGGATGATGGAGTCCAAGCTGCTTGAGGAGAGAACTGGGGAAGGAAATGGGTAAAGACAAGGAGAAAGGATGTAATAAAGTCCAGCAATCTCATAATGAGAGCTGAGCAGGAAGAGAGCAGGCTATGGTGGAGAAAACAGGCTGGCTGGATTTGAGCTTGCCAAGGGGTAGCCACCAAAATTAGGCTGTCCTTCTCCAATAGCTTCAATATTCTTCTTTCCCTGGGTTCCTGCTCTACCATCTCTACTTACACTGTGACTGTCCCTTACCATATATCAAATAAAACAAAATGCCTTTTTTGTAACCACAGAGCTCATCTAGAGGCCATAGTACTGGTCAATTCTTTTCTTACTGTCAAGTCACTTAATAAATGAATCATACACACTGTTCTCCCCTCTTACTTTTCTTTGCCTTGGGGATCTTATTTCTGTGCCCATCCCTACAGAAATTCTATTCTCCACTCTTGAATGTTACTAACGATCCCTCTTCTACAAAATCCAATTACATCTAATCATTCATCATCTTCTTTTAAGAAAAGCAAGGACTCTTTGAAGCAAAGATGTAGAGAGGGCATTTCAGATGGAAAGATGGCTTTACAATAAAAATATGTAGGAAAAAATTTGAAAGCATTGTTCCAGAGGCAGTGAAAAGCTTATGGACCATATAGGAAGCATGTGGTGACAGGAGAAGATAAATTTGGAAAAGTAGGATGGGGATGAACTAAGTTTGCATGCTAGGCCTCCCATTTAGTCTTATTCCTATAGGCAGTGGGGAAATATTGAGGTTTTCTTAGCAGCAAAGTAACATGATGACAGTGTTGTTTTAGGAAGATTCATCTGGCCAAGTGCAGAATGAATTGGAAGTGGCTAAAGGCAATGGGGCTAGTTAGGAGGATTAAATTCCATTTAACAAGCATTTACTGAGCTTTCCTATGACCAAAGCAATGCCATGACTCCAGGAATAAGATAAATTAGATATGATGTATGTACTATAGGGTATTATAACCCCACTGGTGGATAAATAGATCTGATATAAGATAGTGTGGGAAATATTTCAAGATGCGAATATTCTCCAGATTTTGTGTTTCAAGGAGCAACCAATTAATACCAACGAAATTGGTAAATGTCTCAGAGGGGTGACTTTATGTGGCACCTTGAAGGAAGACAGAATTTCAGCTGGTGGAACATACTGCAATTCCACAAACTTGGGGCCTCGGCCACTATCACTCTATAGATTAGCTATACAACTTCTAGCCCCAAAGGCTGGTGTTCACTTGCTGGGAGTTTCATATAAATGAGAGAGCTTGAATATGAACCATGTTCCATCCTTTGAATGTCCCTGGCTTGAGAGAAATCAGAACAAGGCTGCAAGACTGATCTGACTCCTGCAGTAATAAGATATTGCTGACTATTGATTTTCCAGAGAATTACATTGATGATCTGTCCTGTTGATCACTGGAGAGGAGAGTAGGAGAAACAACAAGGGGAGATGACAGCGGACTCAGAGGTTGTCAATGGTGTCTGGGACCCAGGGCCCTTTCAAGAGGTCCTGAGTCAACTTTCTTTGGGACCAGGGGGAGAGGGTGACAGTTTAGCACCTCACTGAAAAGAGACAGTAAGGACTGCTTGCAAGAACAGAAGACTAGCCAACTCTATCATTGACTTGCTCTACACCCTGAGGCAAATGATCCTTCCCTGACTTACTGTTCCTGTCTATAAATTGAGGATAATAATCCATGGCCCATTGTAATCACACTAAATGGAAAACATGCTGCTATACGTGAAGAACTCTGAAGTCACAGTGAGGAAGGAGCTCATACAAAATTTCCAGAGAATAGTGTCAGTATCATCTAACCTTTACGAGCATCTGCTCTGTGCAGCATACTATTTCAGATCCCGCAGACTGGATTAACTGAAACTACAAATTATCCCTAGCCAAGGAAAGTTTGCCCTTCAAAAATGGTTGGCTGCACAGGTAAGGTGAATATGTTATTCCTAGATGACAGAAAGGTTTTGTAAGAGTGAAAATAAAAATTTTTAAAAATATTTTAAAAACTACCCAAATTTCCATGTTTGGTTGACTTAAGAATTTCATTTACTTTTCTCACTGATATTTTTTCTGCCTGCTCTCCAACTGCAAGCCAGGCCTATTAAGAAGTGTGATGCTGTAAACTCTGTAGCCTGTCCTTGATACCCAGCCTGCCCACAGTGGAGCAGCAGGCAGCAAGCTAAGAGAACCTGAGCAGCTGTGCAAGGAAATTAAGAGTGGGCATCTGCCCTCGGCTTGGCAAGTGGGGTAGGGTGGAGGGATTATGCGTGCAGCGTGGCGGAAGGAGAAGCTTCTCCATGTCTAGGGACCGGAAAAAGCCGGACTGCCTCACACATTAAAGCTTGGAGCCGCAGGAGCCTCTTACCTGATGTGTGACTGCAACTATTTTCCCAAGGAAATTAAAGTGACTTAGTCAGTTAACCTGAAATTCCCAGCAGTGTTCTGCTAACACATCAGAAGTTTTCTCACCAGTGTTGGCTTTGTGGTCTAGAGAATAAGAGGCTTCCAGCCTGTCAGAGGTGGGATTCCACCACCACCTAGTGGGTAGGAGGGATACTGCCTCCTTGCCCTTTCCCACTACAAAGAAAATCAAGGTGACTGAGAACAACCAAGAAAGAAGTTCATTTCTACCTCCTATGTAGGACAAGGGTATCTCTTCATGTGGCCAGCACTTCTCTCGGTCACCGGAGGGTGTGCATTTCTGCACCATTCTATTGGGCTGATGAAAGGGGGTTGGAGGCTGCTGCCCTCCCTGAGAATTTGGCTCCTGTGGCCTTGAATCATGGAAATTTATCCCACTTGCTTCAGAGAAGTTTACTGACTGGAAAAAGGTTTCAGGCCTAACCAGAGAAAACCTATTTGTAAACTTGAAGCCAGGAAACTTAGTCACCACCAACAAAATCAGTTCCTTGCACTTGAATCATTTATGTTTCCCTCGTGGCCCTCTGCCATGTGCAGAGAGTAATGCCACTCTAGGAACATTTGATGGAAGGTGCCGAGTTAGCAGTTTTATATGTAAAAGAAGGGAAATTCATTTATGTATGGAAACAATGAAGATGAAAACTTGAGGGTCACTGTTCTCGAGCAGCCCAGATTCTAGAAAGCTGACAGGCACATAAACAGATGGTTGCAGGAACATGTGTTAAGCATCATAACAGATAGCTGTACAGAACCTTCTGGCATCATGGAGAATAGATTTATTCTGTCTGGTGGGTTTACACTAGAGGCAGCTCTTAGAATATTCTTTCAAGGACAGGTAAAAGTTCTCCAGATGAGGGCAAGGGAAATATATTTTCCATTACAGGGGAAACCAGAAATGACCTGATCAGAGACACTATTTGTGCAATTTGAGTGGTCTCCAATAGCTCTAGTCTATGGCTTCCAGGATAGTACGTGCTTGGAGATGAACTAGACTAGATGAGCAGATTGGTCATGAAGGGCTATGGTTGATAAGAATTTGGCCTTTATCGTAGAAAGTCTAAGATATTTGAAGTTGTGGTTGCGAATATATAGAATGGAGTAAAGAAAAGAAGTGGGATATTTGACTTGCTTCCAAGGCATCACGGACTAGACAAGTAAAGAGTAGACCCCAGGAGGCTGACTACCATATTTAGCTCAAATTTGGATATGAATAATCTGTAGGCACAAAGACTCAGCAGTGGGCCATGGAGAACACTGGAGAAGCAGAAACAAAATCAGTTTTCTCTATGTTATTCTCTGATATCCTAATGAAAGAAAGTAGAGTTTGGTGGTGATGAGGTTTGACTCTCATTGGACTGTACCAAGTCAACATCCTCCCTCTGCTAGCAAATAAATGTTGAACAAATTACTCTCTGAGCCTCAATTTCCTAGTTTATAAACTATACCTTAATAACAGTACCAGCCTGGAGAGGAGTCAATGATAATCATGCTTGCAAAATGCTCAGCCCAGCTCCAGGCACATCCTAAAAGCTCCCTGTCTTACTTTGCCATGGCTGCTATGAAAAACTATCATACAACAAGAATTTATTGTCTCTCAGTTTTGAAGGCTAGAAGTCCAAAACCAATGTCTCAACAGGCAGTGCCTTCTCCCAGGATCTGCAGTGTTCTGGTGCTGGCTTGCTGCAATCTTTGTGATTCTTAACATTTATTTGTCTCTGTCTCTGTCACACGACATTTTCTCTCTCTCTCTCTGGCTTTTCCTGCATCTGGCCTCTACTGACTGACTGTGTACAGATTTACAAATTTCTCCTGCATTTCAAGGACTTCATCCAAATGGATTAAGGCCCTTCAATTTGCTATCTGTAAGAGTAGTCTCTAGAGGAGTACATCCCAGGTGGTGCTCTCCTAAACCTAGGACTTCACATCTCTCTGAACCCCTGGTCTCCTCCTCAAAGTGTAAGTGTTAAGAGGTTGTTAAACCAATGCTGAGACTTATTTGGCTACCAGACTCAGCTGCAAGAGACATGCTAGATTAGGATTTAAACAAGATGATCCCATCACTCGTTTTTATTTTTTCAGCTCCTTTATTTGTGCACTGGTGGTCTCCATTATATTGTATCTACTCTTGCCTCAAATCGTACATAAATAGACACAGTAAGAGTGCTAACATCTACAACATTCTCTCTTTCATGCTTTTTTCCAGGGAAATATACACTATACTCCCATATCTAATTTATAACCATGAAAGTTTTCTCCCAAGGCCTTCTAGTTATAAATCTCATGAATCCTATTTCTATAAATCCCAGAGTTGCAGAGCAGAGTAGATCCTATTTCTTCTAATGGCAATGCTAGTCTCTAAATGTCTAGCCAGGTGAAGGTTGGCTTTTGAAAACTATTGATACTCCAATGAAAGCCATATAGGTCTAGGGTTATTTCTCTTACTGACTCATGGTTGAGACTGTGAAGCAGGTTGTTTCACATAATAAGTTCAGGGAGGGAAGGACCGGAGACCAAAGAGTGCACACAGAAATGGGATGTGATAGGTCCAGGTCATGATTCTTTGACATGACTAACGGCAAGCTAGGAAGTTATTCAACTCTCCAGGACTCAATTTCCCTATCTCTAATTGGACTGAATTAGCTAAAATCAGAAATTTCAAATATTTTTCAATATGAAAATTTTCTTTCAAAAAAAATCATGCGACAAAGCAGTCATCATCATAATATTAATAAATGCTGGATGACTGCTGCTATATACCACATAGACCCTAACTGCAGGAACGGAGGACATTTTTCCCATGCTGCCAGCGATGCATGGCCTTGGCTGTTGAACCTTTTTGGGGACTGCTTCAACTGAAGGAAATTGCCTCAAGTCAGGTCACACCTCCTTCCAGTGGTAGCCTTCACCCCGTGATGGGTGTGTTCAGGGATAGAAAGGGTTGGCTCTCTTACTCCAATTCAAGACAACTCCCTAGGGTCACCTCAACTCCAGAGCATCCCATGGGATGGACTGAGGACTTAGTCGGTGCTTCCTATAGCTTAACTTCTCCCTCTGTCCACTCCTGCTTCCTGCCACAAGCACTGAATGCCAAGAGCACTCCCAATGAATGTCCTGCACTTTGATTTCTGCCTCAGAGTTTAATTCCTGGGGAACCTGGCTATGACATTAACTCATTCATTGAACCCTCAAAATGTACCAAGCTCCATGCTAGTCTTTATAGATGCTTCATTTCATTTAATCACTGCAACTGTCAAAAGCGGGAAGACAGCATAGTGGAGAGAACACCATTACAGGAATTACCATCAGATAGGTTCGACAGTCCACCATATTACAGTTATGGGCAATACTCTGGCAGTTTTGACACGTTTGAATGCCCAGTACAAATTGGACAATACATGGATGTACAATACATATTGCAGCTTGGGCAATTCTTTACTCCTTCCAACCCTGATACCTTATCAGTAACATGGGCATTATTAATAGAACCAAACCTTGATATTTATTTGAAATATAAAATAAGATGACATGTTTCCAAAGAGTAGTATCACGATAGTATTGAGTTTTAGATGAATTCAACTCAGCATCTCTGGCAACACTTTTAACACACACTTAAATGAAATAGGCAATGCCTTAAATAACTAGCATGGCAGAATTGTAAGAGAAGTAACTCTGAGGACTGCCGATCTGGGTTCATATTC
This sequence comes from Myrmecophaga tridactyla, assembly GCA_004026745.1. Classification (NCBI taxonomy): domain Eukaryota; kingdom Metazoa; phylum Chordata; class Mammalia; order Pilosa; family Myrmecophagidae; genus Myrmecophaga; species Myrmecophaga tridactyla. Next base: position 118,347 of record PVIY010003057.1, read on the forward strand.
ACCTTCATATTATGCCTCACTTTCTCCATATGTAAAATCAAGATTGTAACAGCGATTACATAAGGGGTTTGGAGATTGCTTGATTTAGTGACTGTGAAATG
>PVIY010003058.1:0-118364 GCA_004026745.1 Myrmecophaga tridactyla
TGAATGACTTTATTATTTAAAAAATAGGAATGTCTTAAGTAATGAGACTTAAGACAGACTTTACCTCACTGGTATTTCAGGAAAAATACAAGAGATCAGGATGGAATTGTATAATATGGAGACAATTTTAATACTTCTTTTTTTAAAAGATGGGCACAAAAGAGCTTGAAAGAGAAAACTTTTCCATTAAAAATCTCCTCCTCCACCTCACCCACTCACCTTATTACCACTTCAGGGACATATCCTGTGTACCCAGGCCAGTTTAAATTAAACACATCAATCATCCTAAAGCTCAGGAATTGCTTAATGCTGTGATGAACGATTCCTGTAGCTTAGCCTCTTAGGGTTTGCTCTTTTGAGATTTGCTACCCATGTGCATTTATTTTCTGGACTGAGACAGCCTGATGCAAAGGTGAAAAAAGGTGGTTGCCAATGTTTTGCTCAGTATATATCCAGAATGGCTTGTCATAGTGTGTGGCATTACAGTCAAGGCTCATTTCCTTGAACTAAGACAATATCAGCAGAAATCACTCTTCTGTTTTAAATACACTTTCTTGGAAGGTTGATGGTATCAACAGCTAGGCATAAAAAATAAATCCATTTTAATACTAAGAGCCTTTCAGAGAGCAAAATTCTGAAGAGTTAAACTAAAAAACTGATGCCTTTTCATAGTGGAGTGTGTAAAACCACCTGAAATGTGAGGTCGTAGGGAATGTTCTCACTATTAAGGTTCTAATAAAAGGAAAGAGGAAATTGCAGGTCACTAGGAGCCTAAGGGTAGGTGTGTACAGAAAATCGAAGGTTGGCTTTCAGTGGAGGTGAGGGGGATCCCAGACAAAAATCTTTTGCTTAAGTCTGGTCTTATTTTAATACTCTGCGAATTGCTGTAAAAATATTAAGCAACTCTAATTTTTTCCCAGTCAATATATATTTAAGTGAGAGGTTCTGGGACTGAATAAAAACAGGATGCTGTTCTTTGAAATCATTTTACTTGCAGGAAAGGTTTAAAGTGATTTTTAGAATTAGAATAGATGTGGTAATTATAAGTCTTCTACAATCTGACTGGTTCAGCTTGCATACATAGCTAAACAAAGGATGAAGTGAACTCATTCAAATGAATGGCTTGGAATTCATACCCCAATCTCTATGGAAGCATGGATCATCTGAGCATGTCTTTTTCTATTCATTTGTTTTTGGTGGAGGAATTAATATATAATTTTCTTTATCACTGTCAGTCATTCTTTGTCTAAATAAAAAAAACAAGTGTACTAAAATGCCACCTAGGAAAATGGTGGACAGCTTCAATGCAGCTAAAAAGAAAGAAAGTCCCCAAAAAGAAGCTTCGTTTGTGTCTGTAGGTGTTGCATACAGTTATTTTGTAAACACCTGGAATCTTTCCCAGTTTGGTTAATGAGATAGCCATTTGCTTCACTGAATGGTGTTTAAAAAAGCTTCTGTTTACTGAAAGATATTTTCTCCTTGCTACCAGGTAATTCCCATCACCAAGTGTGTTTAGAGACATGAGATCCAGTCTGGATGGTTGGAAAGAGAATTTCCTTAATCTAAATTGGCATGTTTTTTATTTTTTCATCAATCTATATAAAAGATGAACACAAAAGACAACCAAAGACCAGTCTTCAAAAGTGTCCACTTTTTATTCTACTCTAAACATTTCCAATTGGCTTTTTAGCAGCATGTAGATTTTTATCAATCATTTTCAACCAAGCATACCAGCCACCAAGCCTCAGAGCCAGCAACTTCCACCTGGTCTGGTTTAATATCTTTTCATTGTCCATCTTTAGTACTGCCCAACTATAGTAATTTCTTAAAACTGCTGTTAAATCATCAATTTGACCTCTGCTTTAACCTTGTCACCTGCCTTGTTTACACTGTTACATAGTAGCATTCCAAATGACCTACACAATGCTATTTTAAATCTTTTTATTCAAGTGTTCATGATTCTTCCAATCTGGTTGTTGGCTTCCAATTATCTCAGTCAAATTTTCAGCTTTCCCCTGGGAACACTGCTGCTCAAGTCTGCCAAACCCTCTGCTTCCTGTCATTTGAACAGTTAATCCCACAGTCTCAAGAATGTCTTGAGCCAATTAAAAATATATTAGTCATTTTTCTGAGATGCAACTTCCAAGATTTTTAAATTATCAGTGATCATTCCTATGTGTATATAATAAACATTATTTCAATTCTTTTGCATGTAGCAAGTACAGGTTTCTGTCTATGAATTCACCTAGCCAGGCAATGTAACTTTATTCCCAATAGCTCAATTTAATCATTATTTTGCTCTTCCTTCCTGCCATTTCTCTCTAATCCCATGGTCCTAAACCCTGGAATCCAGGTGTCATGCTAAGGAAGAGGAGTAGAGGTGAATCTTCTACTGATTGATTTTAAATGTGAAGGCAGAATGTGGAGTGAGAAGTTGAATTATAATACATATTTACTCCCGTAATCAAACTTGGTGTATATTCTGAGGCCTGTTAGTGGGAGATCTCAAGCTGGTTCCCTCTGGACCTGCAAATGGCCTGTGATCACGGATTAGTGGAAAAACACAAACTATGAGCTCAGACATATGTTCAATATTAGTATTTATCAATTCTATGAATATGGAAAATTATTTAACATCTGATTTCTTTTTTTTGTGAAAAATTGCCCCACTGAGTAATAAATTTGAGGGATATAATGATGCAATATAACTAGTGTGGTGCCTGCCCTACAGTAAAGTTGTGTGCTGGTTCAAAATGATGTATGTCCCCTAGAAAAGCCATGTTTCAATCAAAATCCCATTTCATAAAGGTAGAATAATCCTTATTCAATACTGTATGTTTGAAACTGTAATCAGATCATCTCCCTGGAGATGTGATTTAATCAAGAGTGGTTGTTAAACTGGTTTAGGTGATGACATGTCTCCACCCATTTGGGTGGGTCTTGATAAGTTTCTGGAGCCCTATGAAAGAGGAAACATTTTGGAGACTGAATGAGATTCAGAGAGAGCAGAGAAGAATGACATAGCCACAAGAAGCAGAGATTCCACAAGCCAGCAACCTTTGAAGATGAAGAAGGAAAATGCCTCCCGGGGAGCTTCATGAAACGGGAAGCCAGGAGAGAAAGCTAGCAGATGATGCTGTGTTCGCCATGTGCCCTTCCAGCCAAGAGAGAAACCGTGACTGTGTTCACCATGTGCCTTCTTGGATGCGAGAGAGACCCTGAACTTCATCCGCCTTCTTGAATCAAGGCATCTTTCCCTGGATGCGTTCGATTGGACATTTCTATTGATTTGTTTTAATTGGACATTTTCTCAACCTTAGAACTGTAAACTAGCAACTTATTAAATTCCCCTTTTATTAAAAGCCATTCTGATTCTGGTATATTGCGTTCCGGCAGCTAGCAAACTAGAACAAGTTGAAACAAATTTTTGTTTCTTCCTCTACTGGCTTTCCTTTAATGTCTCTTTTATTGATGGTTGTTGCAAACTGACTTAAGCCAATTTGGTCATGGTAAATAAAGATAGACTCCAATAGTCAGCAGTAGAGGAAGACGATTGTTCTTTTTCCTACAAACCTGAGAGGTAAGGTTGCAATGAGAGTAAGTCTCCAACTGTATATGCTATACATTCACACATTTACTAGCAAGCAAACAGCACACACAAACACACATCATGAACACAAACCATATAGCCATATTACTGGTTCTGAAAACTCTGTGAAGCTCAAGGTTTCTGTCCTTCTAGGATTTCAAACAGGACTTTCCCTAAAACATTCATCTCAGACAAATGAGAATTTAGCCAATCATCTTGTCAAAACCAGGTGACTAGGAAATTTGAGGAAGTGGCTGAATGCAAGATTATTAGAACTCAAGCCTGGAGTGCTTTTCTTAAAGGCATTGATTTCCTGAGCCCTCTAAACCTTATTCACACAAGGTTAGGGAGGTCTTGTGCAATATTTCCAAACAATCTACATATATTTAACACCACTAATTTCACCATTAAAAAAAAAAAAAACTGCCCCTAGAATCTCCTCAGCCTCTAGGGTTAGCTGAAGTACTTTGGCAGCTGCCTCTGGAGTAAGGCCTCAATTGGGGCAATTGATCACCTCTACTGTATAAATTAAAATTTGCATGTATCTCACACTGTGCTGAAATAATTTAAAATAAATTATATACCTCATAAGAACGATATCGATGAATTTGAAAAGTGAATTATCTTTCAGTTGGGACTGTAAAAAGAGTTGGATGAGTACCTTTATTTCAAATTCAAAATTTAATTAAAATATTTATTTGGACTGAGAAAGGTTTATAAAATCTCGACCTAAGCTAATTTGGTGCTATAGATTGCTTACTAAGAAAGCGAGTTTGAGGGAGGGGATGGATTACTGGGTAGGGAACTAATAAACAAATGGGTAAGTTTCAAAAGATTAATTTGCATTTTAAATGATGAATCTGGCTGTGATATAGAGAATGGATTTGGGTGGGTCAAGAGAGTAAGCAAGGAACACCAGCTGGAAGGTTGTTGTGAACTGATATATTTGAAAGAAACCCAAGTGGAGGTACAGCTGTTGAATTGAATATACATATTTGAAACTCAAAGAGTGTTTCAAGTTCAAAATATAAGTGTCAGTGATATACAGATGACATTTAAATTGTTTGTATGGAGGACATCTCCTAGGGAGAAAAGGTAGAATGAAAAAAGGATCTAGGATATACCTATGAAGGATAATGTTTAGATGTTTGATATGGGAGGAACATCTAGGAAAGGAAAATTAGTAAGAATGGCAAAAGGGTCAGAAGGAAAATCAGATGAGTGGTGTATCAGGAGTTAAAATGTAGAGAATGTCTGTCAGTTATGTCAGAAAATGATGAGTCAAAGTTCTATACCAGAAATTGAAAGTATTCTAAATATTTCAAACAGAAATGGGCTTAATGGAGGAAACTAAGTTACTTACGGCACTGATGGAGTCCATACTGGACATCCAAGAAGGACACCTAGCTCTACACAGAACTAACCCACAGTTATCCCTGTTTGAGAAAAGCCTTAGAGAGGGTGAATCTAATTTCCGCTCACCCTGCAGTTATTAGTTATTTGTCAGGTAAAGCACTGAAGCACTGATGAGGTACCAGGTAAGAGGAACAGTTAAATGATAGATTAAGTCCTCACACCATACCCTGGTTTGAAGCTATGTACCCCCCAAAAAACCATGTTCTTAAACTTAACCCATTCCTGTGGGTGTGAGTCTTTTTAAAGTAGGATTGTTTGGTGAGATTACTTCATTTTTAAGGTGTGGCCCAACTCCATCAGGGTGATTTCAATCCTAGTACTGGAGTCTTTTATAAGCTGAATGTAATTCAGACAGACAGAATAAAAGTTGCAGAGGGAGAAACTAGAAGCTGAACATCAATGGAACCTGGAAGAGAATGGAGATGCCAGGAGAGGCTGCCATGTGTATTGTTATATGACAGAGGAGCCAAGGACCAAAGATCACCAGCAACCAGTCCCAGAATGCCAGTCTTCTGGAGGAAAGCACTGCCTTGGTTTGATTTTCTCCAAGATGCAAAACTGTGAGTCAATAAATACCTATTGTTTAAGCCAACCCACTGTGTGGTATTTGCCTGAGCAGCCAAGAAAATAAAACAGATTTTGGTACCAGAAGAGTAGGTTACTGCTGTTAAAAATACCAAAAAATGTCGAAAATCTTTGGAATTGGGTAATGCATAGAGGCTGGAAGTATTGTGAGGTGCTGGTTGAAAAGGCTGGATTGCTTTGAACAGAATGTTGATAGCAGTAAGGAAGCTAAAGGTATTTCCAATGAGGCTTTAGAAGGAAATGATGAATGGGTTTTTGGAAACTAGAGGAATGGTGATTCTTGTTTTAATGTGGCAAATAACATGGCAAAATTGAGTTTTGATGGCATATGGAAGCTAAAGAACTTGAATATTTAACTGAGGAGCTTTCCAAGCTAAGTTTGGAAGGTACTGCATGGTTTCCTCTTGCAGCTGATAGTAAAATGTGAGAGGAAAGAGATAAGCTGAAAATTGAACTCTTAAGCGCAAAGAAACCATAAATTAATGGTTTGAAAACCATCTGAACCTATCCCAACAGTGTGCATGGAGACTAGGGCTAGAATCCTTCCTGAGCTTCTGGAAAGTGAACCCAGAATTAGGGCTCCATGGGCGGGTTTAACTAAGCCCAGATCTATTCAGCCCATGTCAGTGGAAATCGGGATTGGAAATGTAGTTACGCAGGAAGGATCCATGGAAAGTCTTTCTGTCTGATGGTTTGTATCTCTGTAAATTTTGTGCAAAGAGAACAAGGTTTGGCAAAATTTGTATGAGCAGAATGTTCCAGCCCAGCACAACCTGAGACCAAAGAACTCTCCAGGTAAAAAATTAACCATAAGTTTTGATTAGGGACTTATGAACAGAAAAAAATTTTACCCAATGGCAGCCAGTTGGGAAATCAAAGTCAACACTCCACCAAAACACGAAAAAGCAGGTGTCAAGGTGGGTGGGGTTGTTGGGGCTTATAGAGCATAACAGAGTCCCGTGAGATTTGGTTGCAGTGGGATTTCAGCAGACTCTGGTGAGATTTGATTCAGCAGAATCTTTCAAGAGTTGGTTGCCAACTGTGATCAGGGGAGAGGAGTTTTCATGCAACCACTATGTGTTTCCCTAGGGAGGAGGTCCCAACCCCTCAATCCACCTCACATAGCCGTTTGCATTGACCATAGGACAGACACTGCATCCATATTTCACAACAACAGTATAAAAGATGACAGAAAATTAGGAGTCCCACAAAGTGATGCCATCATGTCTAAGAAAGGGAATTAAATCATTCTACTGACAATTGATAAAAACTGTGATTTCAGTTCTAAATGAGAAGATTCTTTTCCAGATTTTCTGATGTACTGAATTCTGCCAGGCCAGCAGAGAATTTCATGTAGTCCAATTTGTAGGGGTCCAATGAAGGCTAGTGACTTCTGAAAATGGCAGAGGCCTATTACAGAAAGATATTTGCTACAACTCTAAGGGCAAAAAGAATACAAGCTAAATTTCCGTTAGTAGACAGAAATACACCTTTCCCCCCTGCAATTTCCGGGACTTTTTGGAGTCAAATCCATAGTTAGCTGGGACATAAAAAATGTCCAGAGTCATACATACCATGCCTTGAAGTATGGGGGGTTCAGGTTTGGTTACACATACAGTTTTGGCATATTCTGTCTAAACTGTGGTCTAATACTTAAATTTTGGGTGGCTGTGATATACCATGGGCTTAGAATTTCCTATCAGTGCAGCTGCATTGGCTAAGATCATGGCCAATTGACCTTATTTTCCCCAATTTCTAATGCTATGGAATATAAAAGACCAAGTTATTTTCATTACCTCGTTGTGGCTGTAGTGTTGCTGGTCATTTTACCTGTATTTGCAACACCTATATGGGTCCCACTATTACCAGTTCTACAGGAGTGGGAGCAGCTCCTTGGGGCCGTGAATCAAGGTTAGTGAGGGCCCGATACGACTGTGTGTCTACTACTACAGAGATTGCTGGCTATTTTTAAATTGCTCCATTAAAAGCCCACTTAAGTGGCAAGTCCTACATAAAGAAATTTAAAAAGGATGCAAAAGTACATTTCAAAATATGAATAACATTATATGCTCATATAGGAAGCCCTCACAATGTAAATATATGACTTACCCTGGGTTAATTAATTAATTTAAAAGTACGCAAATAAAAATACCATTTTTAAAAGCCTAGGGAAAAAAAAAGCCCACTCAACCCTTTAATAACCCTGCTGCTATAGGGTTGTAAGGCAAATAAAGTGTCTATAAGACAGCATGTTCAGAAGCCCAGATTTGGTTAATTGTCTGGTAAAGGGAGTCCCCCATCACTCTCCACATGTATGGGGACCTCGAAGAATGCACTTAGCTATTCTAAGCTATGAATTATAGCTCTTTAGTTTCCCTACTGGGAAGGCCAGCAATAGTCCGGTGGCCATATCTATAGCTGCAAAAGTGTATTCTGCACCTCCAGATAAGGGAAGGGGCCCAATATAACCTACTGCCAGCTGGTGACCAGCATCTGCTAATGGCTGATGTGACTGAGTTGATGGGAAGCATCCTTGAGCATCACAGCGAGCAAGAGGGGCAGGCGTCCACAGCTTCTTTTAGTTGTCTGGTTATGGGCAGCTGGAACTGCTGTACCAGTTTCCACAGAGTCTGGTACCCTTGGTGTCCTGTCTTTCTAAAAGAGGCCTCAGGCTCATTGTTGTTTCTGGGATGGGAAATTAATTGCAATAAACTGTAATGCCTTGGCTGCCTGTCAAGTTCTTCGGTGTTATATGGTTGGAAAAGGCAAAATTTCAGCAGCCTTGGGCAATGTTGCCTTTAGACTAATTTTTGCTAGAGCATCTGCTTCAATATTGCCAGGTAAAAATCAGTGTTACAGGCAGAGACATGAAACACAGTTACCTTTCACTTGTGGCAGGTAGTCCAGATATCTTCCCACATTTCTTTTCCCCATAAGGGACAGCCGAAAACAGTTCATTGCTCTTCTTTCCACATGACCATCCACACTGTCAGGCCCAGTTACATTGCCCAATTGTCAGCACAAATAGTTAATGCATCTACTTGTTTCTGAACATGACCATCCATATTGCCTTTAATTCAGCCCATTAGCTGCTTTCTATATTCCCAGCTTCCCACCATATACTGTCTGAACTAGGTTATATGGCTACTGCAGTCCAGGTGGCAGACTGCCCATGTCCATGGCAGACTCAGATATACTGTCACTTCTGTCAGTGGTGGGCACAGAGACAGCCACCTCAGGAGGATCAGTGGGAAGGGGGGGTGCAAGCATTGTTTTTCCACATAGGAAATTGGCCTCAGGATATCATGCATTTCTGCACTTAAGGGGCTGTTTTTGAAAATGCAGGGCTGTAGCAGGTTAGTTTTCCATTTCATTAATGTACTAAATTGTGCACTGTCAGAGTGAGGCTTAGTGGCAGTGTCATGTATGCACTCCTATATTGTATAGGAAAGGCTGTTCTTAATTTCACAGGGCATTTCTGAGTTAGTCCTGCAACTTGCAATAAGGCATTATAGGCAGCACACAGTTGCTTTTCCAAAAGACTATGTTGTAGTTCAGACCAAAAGCTGATGGGAACCTACTTTGTCTGTTGCCTTTGCCATAAGCCCACCCCAAGCCAATATTGGTACTGGCCACATCTAGTTCACAAGGCTCATCTGGGTCCAACTTCCTGTAAAGCTTGAGCCAGTGCTATTGCCTATTTGGCTTTTTCAAAAGTAGCTTGTTTGGAGGTATCCTATTCCCAGGAATGGCTTTTCCTAGTCAAAACATATACAGGTTTGACATTTGGACTAAGTAAGCAATGAAAGGTTTCAATACCCCAACCATCCCAGGAAAGCCATTAGTTATTTTGGTGTATGCAGCATAGGAAAGCATTGTAACTTGTCAATTGCTACAAAAGGAATAAATTTTGCCTTTTCCAACCATACAACACCCAAGAACTTGACAGGCAGCCAAAGCATTGCAGTTTATTGCAATTAATTTCCCATCCCAGAAACAACAATGAGCCTGAGGCCTCTTTTAGTTCTGAAAAAGAGTTACTGATTAACATGACAATATAATGAATTACACTTTTCCACATAGCCAAATCCTTTGCTATGAGACTGTGGTAGATGATCAGGCCATGTAAGTAGCCTTGTGGAAACACGATGAAAATCCTTTGTTTTCCTCCCCAGATGAAGGTAAAAACAGGCTGAATGGCTCTATTTAAAGGGATACTAAAGAACGGAGTGCTAATTCCTTGTAGTAAAGATGCAAACTTTTGAACTGCTATATACAAAGATGGCGTCACTCTACCCTTTGCCTTTCAAACTTCTTTTTTCTCCTTTTCATCATCAAATAAAGAATCTATGGGAGCCTAAGCTTTTAGGTCACAGTTGGGGGACATCAGGATACATCTCACTTTCACCTTGGGAAGTCCATGTCCTCTTACTCTAATATACTGGCATGACAATATTTCTAAAAACTCCTTTCTACATGGTGTAGCCTTACATTCAATGCATCCTTCAAATCTACTGATTTCTCTGTCTTTCTGAGACTGTGTGCTATAGCTGACCATACCACACACAGTGACTGACTGACTGTAGCACAGTCAAGCAAATGAGTGACCATTCCCCACATCAAGGAAGCAGGCCACCCAGGGATTACCCCTGCAGAATCTCCTTTCCCTAGACTCATGTTCTTTATGATGAGTGGCTCTTTGGTCTCCTGGCTGGCACACCAAATGGTCCAGCCCCGCATAACCCCAAGACCAAAGAATATACCAGGCAGAAATTTGCCATGTATTCTAATTAGGGACTTATGAACAGAATAAAATTTTACCCAATGGCAGCTGATTGGGAAATCAAAGTCAGCACTCCACCCAAAATGAGAGCACGATTGCCAAGGGGCTGGGGTAGAAAGGGCAGCTTATAAAGTTTGACAGAGCCCTATGATTACTATGGAGTTTCAGCAGACCCTCCTGAGATTTGGTTCAGCATAGTCTTGAGAGAGTTGGTTATGAACAGTGATAAGGGGAGGGGAGTTTTCCTATGAAATGCTACTTGCTTCCCTAGGGGAGGGAATCCCAATCCCTTGGTTGCCACAGAGAACCACTGCCAGCCTAGACTAAAAGAGACAGAGAAAGGAGAAAGTGATGAAAGAATGACTTCAAGGGCAGAACCATTGAAGCCAAAGCCTGGACTGAAGAGGTCTCCTCCAGCCAAGAAAGTGGGCCCACCCAAGTGTGTGTAAAGGAGAGGTCTGCCCCTGCACTCAGAGGGAGTAGGTACTCAGTCCTGTTGTTCAGGAAGAGTGCTACCACCCCAGTGGTTTGCAGAGAGCCTGGCCACCATCCTGATGCTTAGAGCGGTTGGAGACTCCCCACCCCTGCACACACACTGTTAGGGGAGAGCATAGCTATTGTGTAAGCACTTGGAAGGAGTAGAGCTGTCACACCATTAGGCCCAGAGAACTAAACATCTATCCATAGATAACTCTCAGCCCTTGAAATCTAAAGGGGTTTGCCTTCTGTGTTTTGGAATTGTTTGGTGTGATTCCTGTTTTTCTTCCAATTTCTCCCTTCTGGAATGGTGATGTCTATTCTATACCTATCCTTCCATAGAATATTGAAAACAGATAACTTGTTTTCTAGATTTCATAGGTTTATAGACAAGGAAATTGTGCCTCAGGAAACACCACACTCATAACTGATTTTTGATGAGACTCCGAACTTCGCATTGTTTTTGAAATGACTTAAGGTTTTTGGGATGTTGTGACTGAATAACTGTCGGTTGCATGTGAAAATAACGTTTTTTTGGGGTCCACAGAGTGGATTTTGTTGGTTTAGGTCTATGTTCTCCAGAGAAAAATGTTTTTATACTTAATTCATTCCTGTTTGAATGAGTCCATTGTCAGTAATTTTTAATGAATTCCCTCTGAATTGAAGTGTATCAACATTTGTTTCAGAAGTTTGGTAGCCTTACTACCAACCATTGCAGAAAACCTTGAAGAAATAGATCAGTTAATTCTGCAATAAATATATATATCATTCACTTAAATAAGTATGTTTGGAGATGATAAATTGGTAGGTGAATTATTTTAAAGCATTCATTTTAAGCTTAGACAAATTTTTAAGGAAGACTTGTGACATGGCATAGAGAGATGACTAAGTAGCTGGAGGAACATGCAGTGCTACTCCTTGACTCCTATGTTATGTGCAACATAGTATAACCTCCCCTTGTTATAAGGATGCTTTTAAAATATTCAGCAGATAAGTTCTGAACAATTATCATGTGGCAGATTTCTGATCTAGATGCTGATGATACAGCAAGGAAGAAGTCTGATCAAATTCCTTGTCTTTAAGGAGCTTGTGTTTTAATCAGGGGAGAGGAGACAAAAAATGCATGATAAATATGTAAAAATGTGGGATGTAAGAACTTGTTGAGTGTGGAAGAATTGGGAAGAGAAGAATAGGTTAAATATTTGTGACTTGTTGTTAGGCAATGGTTTTGTAGCTATGACACCAAAAGCACAAGCAATAAAAGAAAAAGATAGGTAAAAAAAGATTTCATCAAAATTAAAGGGACTTGTATTCATAATAATATAAACTAAATAATCCTTTTAATAAATAGACAAAAGATCTAAGTAGACATTTCTCCAAGGAAGATATACAAATGGCCAATAAAACCATGAAAAGCTGTTAAATGTCCTTAGGCATCAGGGGAATTCAAATCAAAACCACAGTGAAACACCCTCTCACACACACTAAGATGTCTATATTCACAAAGATGTGGAGACTTTGGAAGTCTCACACATTACTGGTGGGAATGCAAAATGATGCAGCTGCTGTAGAAAACAGTTTGACAATTTCTCAAAATGTTACATACAGAGTTACCAATAATTCTATACCTACCTACATTCTCAAGAAAAATAAAAACATATGTCCACGCAAAAATTTACACATGAATATTTATAGCAACATTATTCATAATAGCCAAAAGATGGAAGCAACCCAAATATACATTGACTGATGAATGGATAAACAAAATGTGGTATGTACATATCATGGAATATTATTCAGTTATAAACAAAAATGAAATATTGCTATACACAGATGAACTTTGAAAAGATTATGCTAAGTGAGAAAAGCCAGATACAAAGGCCACATAGTGCTTGACTCAATTTATATGCAATTTCCAGAATAAGAAAATTAATAGATAGATACAGACAGTAGATTATTGGTTGCCTAGGGCTGAGAGGTGGGTGCGTACAGGTGAAAATGGAGAGTGACTGCTAATGGATATGGTGTTCCTTTGAGCAGTGAAGAAAATGTTCTAAAATTAGATTCTGATAGCGGCACAACTCTGTGACTTCATTAAAAACCTGAGTACTGTATACTTTGAATGGGTAGATTCGTGGTCTGTGAATTATATCTCCATAAAGCTGTTAAAAATAAGAGGTTGAAGATGTAGAAAAGTTTAGAAATAATGTTTGAGAAAGTGAGGGGAGATGGGATCAAAGCATGTAAGGTACAATTTACCTTTTGATAGAGAAGGCATGTTTCATCTATTTTAGTGAGAGCAAGGATGAATAAAATGGCTTAAAAATACATGTTTAATTGGAAATTACATCTCTCTTCGACTTTTTTTCCCATACATAGATTTAGATAGACTCATTCAGACCCTCCTGTGTCCAGTGAGGTTAGGGGTTTGTCTCACAAATATGAAAAAGAAAGACAGTAAGTGTCCCATCTTAAGACAGGAGTTGTGTTTGAGAAGCTCATTGGTTCAGACTGATGGAGTAATTTACAAAACCATGTTCTAAATAAGTTGGTTATTTTCATCAGAGAGAATCAAGAATTGATTCTCATTAGATTATTTAAAATTGTCATTAGATTATAGCTTTGGCATTCAATGAAAAAGTGTATCCTTACCCAAGCAGGTGTGACCTTCCATACTCACTGGACCACTATTTGGTTTCCGAATATAGATTCCTAATCTTACTGCAGCATGATAATTCTGAGGTAGTAGTGTGTAGAGAAAACGTTAAAAAATATTCTGGTTGCAGACATTGTACAAAGTACCACTTTCCAATTTTTAAAAAGGCAGAGAATCAATAATTTATAGCTTCATGTCTCTGTTTCTCTTTGAGGAATTTTTATGAGAGAAAAGCAATTTTTTGTTGTTGTTTTATAGCAGGAATTTTAGATCAATGAAGGTTAAAAGGTCAACAGGATAAGGAGTTCAGTGAATCCCTGAAGCACCACACTGACATTCCAAGACAGAGGCAGTAAATGTCTTCCTTTCTTCGTGTCAGTTTCAAAAGAATGTGTTATCAAAATGTCACCGATTAAGACTATGCATCTCTGCTCTGTATCCATCTATAGGTCTCTTAAGGCTCTGCGAGCTTCGTAACCGGATTTCCGGATTTCCAGTGGCCTGTTTACCTCAGAAGAGGTCAGCCAGTGCATTATGAACTGTCAGTGACCAGCTTTTTAATAATAGAACCTGCTGTTCAAATTCCTTTCAGTGATATTTGCCATCACAGGCACATGTACACACATGCACACACAATAAATCTAAGTCGATTTCCTAAGCTAAGCTGATTTTGATCAAGTAGGTGGTCTAGAGGCTTTGGGTTTATTTATTTACTACTTTCCAGGGGTCAAATAAATGTCTTTCCTGCATTTTTTCTATCTTTAACTTGAAAATTATGAAAAAAAACCCCTCAAAATCTTAGGATTTTAATGGGTTCTGGAAAACACCCAGTTTAATAATTTTGTTTTCTAGCTGATTCTTGAATTTCTCCAGTGAAAAAATGTACTATGTCTTGGAACAAATGCATTGTTCTATCTACCTAAAATGTATTCTGTAGTAATAACAGCAAACACTCATAAAGCTTAGCAAATATTCATAAATATTTACTATATGCCAGGCGCTGTTCTAAGTATCACACACACAGACACACACAGACACACACACACACACATGTGTGCGTGCATAAAACTACTCAAACCTTTCAACAATTTCATTAGCTATTAAGCTTATCCCCATATATTTCAAATGAGGAAACTGAGACTTAGACTAACTAACTTCTGTCTTAGTCTGCCTGGGCTGCTATGACAAATTCCAATGCTATTTGGCTTAAACAAGAGGAATTTATGGGCTCACGCTTTTGGAGGCTAGAGGTTCAAAATTAAGGGGTCAACACGACCAGCTTTCTGTAGTGTTCTGGTGATGACAAATCTCCACCACATGGCACTGTCTCTCTCTGGCTTCTACCAGCTTCTGGCTTTTACTTCAGCATGCATTTTCCTTTGTTTATAAGGACTTCAACCATACTGGATTAAAGCCCACCCTCATTCAGCCTGGGCACACCTTAACTCTCCACCACATGGCACTGTCTCTCTCTGGCTTCTACCAGCTTCTGGCTTTTACTTCAGCATGCATTTTCCTTTGTTTATAAGGACTTCAACCATACTGGATTAAAGCCCACCCTCATTCAGCCTGGGCACACCTTAACTAATGATATCTTTAAAGATCCTGGGTTTACAAATGGGTTCATACTCACACTACCCAAGGCTTAGGACTTGAAGATATCTTTTGTAGGGGATATGATTCAATCCCCAAAAATTGCCCCAGAAAAGAGATTCAAACCTAAGCAGTCTAGTTTCAGAATCTACCCTCTTAACCTCTATGGAATGTTTCTCTTAGGTGAAATGATTCAGCTATATACAAACCCATATGTACAAAATTTACCCATTTGCCTGATTTTTAAGAAGCTCATAATTGTCAAAATGCTAAGAAAAAAATAAAAGCTCCACATTTATAGAGCTAAAAATAAAGGAAACGGTTTCTTTTAAAACAACTTGTAATTTTTCTACCTTGATGGGACACTTGTAGAGTTGTCTCTCCACAAATGAAATGAACTTCCATAATTATTCTGGATGGATGATTTACATATTAGTTCTTAAAACAGGATCATGTTTCAAAGAGCATCCAAGGGGAATAACTTTTCCATATGAAGTATGAGATACTGAATGATATTTTTTAAATTGTGCAAGAGAACTCCAGTTATTATTATATAGCTGATTGAAAGAAAATATACTCTCACAATCTCTCACTTAGGAATCTCCCACATTTTAGAACTCTGTATTTAATAGCTCTGAAACAGGTGGTAAAGAGACGAGGAATGCAGTAACAGAAGACAATTACCTTTTCTTGCTCCTCTGAGACCCCCTATCACTATTTATTTCTCCCCACCTCTCTCTTTTTCTTCCTACTAGCTTTCCCTCCTCATCAAAATGTTTGGTTTTATCCCATCTTACAAGAAATGTCTCTCTCTATCCAATAATTTCTTTTATTCTTGCCTTACATCATTTCTTCCTTTTATATCCATTTAGCAAAACCATGTGTTCTAAATTTACTATTTCCCTTTTCTTCCCATTCATTCTTTCCATAACTCACTACAAATGGCTATAGCAGCCACCACTACTTCAATGAGAGTCACCCCATGTTGCTCATGAATAGCGTTTTTACTACTAAACACCATGGATCCTTTTCAATACTATCTTACTTAACTTACCTAACCTGTACATTTTCAAAATATTAATTTCAGCAACAATTCAGTCCCCCAGTTCTACATTTCAGACACACTCTTGGTTTTTCCTAAAGATGCCTGTTTTTCTATCTGTTCCCTGGATGTGAATGACCTATAGAATTTTGTCCTCAGTCTTAATTCTACAAACTCTCAATCATTGAATCTATACATTATTGAATTATAAACCTATCTCTCAGCCAATACTCTTAATCCCAGAACTCTCACAGTTTTCTTTAGAACTAGATCTGTATGTTATACAAGCTTTCACCAGGTTTCCCAATTTTCCTTTACCTCTCATTTAATATTTACTTTAACCATAGGCCAAGCTGTCATCTTGCCTGACTCCAAGAAATCCAGTGCTATCTCCAAGTAATTCTTAATATCCTCAGACCTTAAATCACAGTTCTTTAGTTATCTTTTTTTTTTTTTTAACTTTTGCTTTGTTACCTTTGGTCACAAAATCACTGCTTCTTTGTATTTTGTAACTGTGTCCAGAACCCTTTACTCCATATATGACATTTTTCCTTCCCTTTCTCTGGAGAGCCCTACTGACCATCCTCCTACTCAGACCACATTGCTGGAATCACTCAGCCTTTTTAAGTTCTTATTTCATTGATCCTTTTAGAGGAAGCTGAAAATCTCTTGACATTAAAGTAATCTGTTTAGGGCAATATGTCTTCTCTCCAATTTATGAGAAATTCTTTTGCTTTATTAGGTAAAACCTTTTAGCTCTCTTTGCCTTAACCTCAAGCTTCCAAACCAGGTCTGTGATATGGGACTTAACTTGTTTTTATTAAAAAAATATACCAATTAAAGAGCTCCAAGCAAAGAAACGTTCTTTACCAAAGATGTATTCTGGATTATATAACTTAATGTGGAAAGAACTACAGTTTTTAAAAAGTTGAGCTAATTTCCCACTTCACTTAGGGAAGATATTTAGCTTGTATGAATTTTACAGCCACACCAGTTGCTAAAATTTGCTATACTTCCATACCAGTTGGTTAATAGCTACTGTCTGAACTGTGTTATCACATGGTCTTCCCACAATATACTGGTTCAAATCTTTCCACAGCTCAGCAGCTACAGACCTGGGACAGCAGGGTGGCTCTAAGATTCTGCATCATTACCTCCTCTTCAGATGGCATCAGTTGATAGGCCCATTGAACTGATTGTTAAACATTTAGAAAATTATCACCAAATACATGTATTTCTCACCAATTATTAGGCATCACCAAACTTATTTTGCCTCCTCTATCATTCTCAAAACAAACAAAAATAACAAACAAAAAAAAATGGCAAAATAATTCACCTCTGTCTTCTGTAACTCTTCAGTAAATGTAATGCAACCACAGACCCCCAAACTTCTCCTTTCTCACCCTCAGGGCTAAAATCCAAAATGTCTTAAATTCTAGCTATTTTATCTCCTCTGGTTCATATCACTCCCTTCTCTCTGTCTTGCTATCTGCTTTAGTTTAGACACTGAATGACTTAGAGTGTTTCTCCCTAGGACTGTGGGCTAAATCATAACACATGTCCTTGTCTCCATGCTTGTTCCTTACGAACTCATCTTACACAGACATACAAAAGGGTTCTATCAAAAATCTAAAGATCTTTCTTGCTTGTTTTAATCCTACACTGCTGCTCCATTTCCTACAAACCTATTTTACTTGATGCTCAAAGCCCTTCATGATCAGGACTATATCTGACTCTTCTTTTGCCATTCCCCTATACTTACATGGTATTCTAGCTTTGCTAAGTTACTTGAGATCACAATGATTTTGGCCTAGAAAGTCCTCCTTTTTTTTCTCTCCTACTCTCTGCTGTCCCTGGTGAGCCCCTATTCTTTAAAGGATGAGTTTATGTGTCACTTCCTCTGGTCAGCAGTCTCCTACTTTTAATTTCCCTCTCATTCTTTTAGCCTTTTACAGGACGGCTTCCATACCTTAGCCTTTTACAGGACGGCTTCCATACCATAGTTATGAAATGTAAAATTCATTTTTTTACCTCTTTATTCCCTTGTCTATCTCCTGTGCTTGTTTTAGAATTCTCCGAGGGCAGTATTTCCATTATAAAATGGCACTTAGTAAATGATTGACTGAATGAATAAACAATAAATACATAAACAATAGCTTCTTCAGTATTTGCATTTGTACGTGAAGAACAGTATTTGTGAATTGAGTTTCTGGAGACTGAAAGTTAATTCTCAATAATCATCTCAATCTTGTCTCCTTTCCAAAGATAAAAATGTAGTTAGTGGTATTAGAAAGGAGGAGTTGCCAAATGGTGAAGTGGATAATCATGGCTAAGTACATAAATGATTCTCTTTTGTGTCTTGAATTTTCTAACAACAACTTACTAGTTAATTTTTGCTATATAGGCATAGTCTTATGCAGTGGTAAAATGAAAAATTATGATTTGCATGCTTTTTGAAATGTCCTTGTAAATCAAACAAGGACACACATTTAAGCAAATAAAAGGGTCCTCACTTTCCATATTGAAATTATATTAAAAGTGATAGCAGAATAATTTTATCACTCTCAGAATTATTTCTTATATTATTGCCCACAAATGCAAACCCCATTTCCATTCCCTTAGATTTCAGATTCTATAGATTATATGCATTTATTCAATGGTGACTGTACTATTTACGTAGACTCTATATGAGTCTTTGCAATGATTTCTTATTTTAACCACATTTATATATTTTTAATGTTTAATTAGTCCTTGGCTCTTCTGTTGCAAACTGCAGCAAAGACAAATTTGAAATGGGAAAAAAGCTAATTACAATAAAAATATGCAAAAATCTAGTGTTATTCAATATAAGACAAGGATACAACAATATAATAATAAGAAATATATTTGCCAGTTTAAGATAATTTTGACTTTTTCCTTTCATGAATAAATGATAAATCTTTTCTTATGATAATTATGATCCTTAATATTTTTTGCAATGATATTCATTGCTTAATGTATTACATTATCAATACAATTAGTCTCTAAAATACTATTCAATGTTATGGATTTTGAAATTCAGATTAAACTTTTTAAAGGAATAATAAGACAAAAAACTTTATTGCATGAGATATCAAGACAATCCCTTTAAATTGAAATTCCTTTTGTTCATGTTTTGGGTAGTGATACTTTCCCTTCAAATTTTGCAATCTATGATACATATGAGCTTCATAATACTAAAATAATAGTACTTTGCATGAAATGAAAATAAAAGAGTTCTGGAAATTTGGGCAGTGTATAAAATACTTTTCAAAACCATTAGATATCACCAACACAATCACTCTTTATGGTTTTATTTCCAGGTTATAGGCTACAGTGTTTGTGACTTTCCAAATATCCATAGGTCAACTTCCTTAACATAACTTTAGTCATATCCATGTGTTTAATCACTTCGGCATTCAAATGCTTCAGGGGAGGTTAGTCCCAATCCAATCCCCAGCTAGTGGGTCTTGATGATGGTAAGCCAAATGATGGTATTTCCATTTTCTTTGACAGTGATTGCATCGAATTATGAACAATAATGGAATTCCACTCAATGAGACATGAGGATGCCTGCCTAAGTTTGTATCCAGATTTAATGCTTGGAAGTACTATAGTCTTTTGCTAATAGCATGAGAATGATTCCAACATAGAGAGAGTAGCATCAAGAGGATTGCAAAGAAAGTGAGCCAGAGCCCTGACTTATAACCCCAAAAGTTTGCCCTTCTTATGGATTTCCTGTGTAGGTGGTTTGTTTCTGAGATTATAAATTCTTTTAATATTTAGAACACTTTGTGTCAGGGTTTTTCTATGACTTGCAGTTAAGAACATCCTACTTGAAACAATCCTTTCATAGTGTCATCTTGAATTTATGCTACAATAGGTTCAGTTTGCTTCAGTTTAAGATCAAATATCTGATACTAATTACATTTTTGCCCACAAAGACCTCCCATTCCAGTTAATGAAAGAGAATATAGAAATTACAATACATATGACAAGTAAAATATATAAAGTATATTTGAGGAATAGAAGTAAATAAGAGTAATGATATATTTACCCTGTTAATCAATAAACAAAATATTAGGACTTAAGTAAGCTTCATAGAAAAGATGAGGCTTCAACAAGGTTTTGAAGGTGAATAAGTTAAACTTTTATTTAATTGTAAGTACCAGAACACCCAATTAAGAGTCGCATGTATTTTTCTCACAAAGTTTGAAGGTAGGCAATTCATTGTAAACTTGTTCATGGAATTAATGGTGCCAATCGTGTCCCATGTTACTCTTATGTTTCTTCTCCACCCTTTCTAGACTGTTGGCTTGTCACAGCAAGTTGCATCTCTAGGCACTAGGCTTGCTCTGAAAAAGAGGTAAAGGAACAGTGGGATGAAGGACTTTCTACTTGTGAGACTTTTACTTACTACCTGGAGAAAGAAAAATTTTTATGGCATGCTTTCCTGTCTCTTTGAGAACTGAATCCTATGCCCAACTTTAACCGAAGAGGAAGGAAATAGCTTAGGCCATGGCCAAAGGGAATGAGGCAACCATGACTTGTTTAGACCAATTATGTCTAAACTTCCATGAAGTCAAGAGATCTGTACCTATAACCTGAACAATTTGAAGTTCTTTCAGTAGGACTGAAGTGGAAGTTGGTGGTTGTTGGGAAGACAAGGGACAGATTATTCTTGGTAGCAAGAATGCATTTACAAAGAATTAGGCCAAAATATCAAGGGAAGTTTTGAAAACTACAAATAGTTTTGTATTCCTGGAAGATAAAGCTAAAGATATTGTGACTGGAAATGCTGTAGTGTTAGGTGAAAAGGACCAGGCCCAAGAATCTTTCTTAATCTACACAAATGTGTTTGTGTTTGATAGAAAAAATCAGGGAAGGTGTTTTCAAATAAAATCAAGTAAAATGATTAGATCTCAATTTAGAAAGTCACTCTGAGAGCTACACTAATTGATCAGATTGATCAAATAAAATGATCAAATCTGAATTTAGAAAATCACTCTGAAAGCTCCATTGTGAAGGATGGATTTCAGAGAGGTGTCACTGGAACAATAAATCTAATAGGAAGCTACTGAACTAGTTGAGTTGAGGAAGGATGGGGGCTGAAAATAAAACAGTGGATATGCCAGTGAGGGACAGATTCTCAATCTTGATAAGATAAAATTGAAAGCCCTTAAGACTGATTGGATGTAGTATGAGAAGGAGAACAAATGGTTGAGAATGCCTTCTGGGTTTTGAATTAGACATACAGAGAAGTCAACAACAAAAGTAAGACTAGAGGAGGAAGAACAGGTTTGATGACAAGAGGTTCCTTTGAGATGTGATAAGTTTAAGATTCTCCCATAGTTATGAAGGAATATGATATAAAGCAAAATAGTGCACATAAAGACAAAGTTTTATGAACTGGACAGTGTAGTGAGTTAATGTTTTTAATATTTTTGACATTTGTAATCTCTATCATTTCATGGTCTCTTTTCTACTCATCTTTGTTTCTTTCAAGGCTCAGGAGTAGCAGCTGTAATACAAGTACTACAGTGTGTATGAGGACTGGATAGCATGTTCCCAGAGACATGGAAACTGACTCTAATTCTAGTTCCAGAGATCTCAGTTCATGAGACTATCTGGGTCAGGATGTACTATACAGGAGGGCTATATGTGAATGATAGTGAGGACTAGGTTTTAGTTTATCATGTTTGAACTGTGTTGTAACTTGAGAGTACATATGGTCATTAAATACTGCATTACTCTTACATAGATGAGGTGCAACTATTTTGCATTACTCTATTTACACAGATGAGGTTCAGATGAGGTCGTCTCTGATATCCAAATGAATTTATGTACAGAAGTATTCCATTCTTGTGAATATACAGCTTCTTTGGGATAGTGATAACTAAACTTCCAGATGGTCTGATGCAATGTTCATTCACGCTGATTATCTACAGTTGTGTGAGTGGCCATTTTGGGGACACCCATTAGCTTACACCTCAGTCCAGTACTGGATAAACTTATTAGCCCACTATTGTATATCCTGACTGTGCTTACTTCTTGTTGTATTCTTTATATAAGTTAACCTTGTTTGACCTACTCAGTTATTATCTATATTTCAATCTATTGTGATATTTGCATTATGGAGGTCATGCTGGTTTGTAGTTTTAGAAAAATAATTATTTTTTCTCTTCATGAGTATCTACCTAGATTTTATTCATGCATTCATTCATTCATTTATTCATTCTTTCATTCATTAAATTATGTATGACACATGCAAAACTTATCTGAATTTTTTGTTTTGTATATCTTTCTAAGAGCAGCAAGAAGCAGCCAATACATATCAGTATTGTCCAACAACAATGACTTTTTGTAACCACTTCAAACATGTACTGGTTTAGAGGGCAGGTGGTCTTCTTTTAGAATTTTGATCCTAAATCACCCTACCAGATCAATTATTTCTTTGCTTAAGGCATAGAAGAAACTGCTGTAATCAAAAAGTTCCTAAAATACAGTGATTCAGGAAAAAAATAGATGCTTATTTATTTCTGATGTAGCAACAATAGGTATGAAACATTCAGGGAAGGTAGATGGTATGTAGAAAACCAGAGTCCTTTTCTCTTGTCACTCTGATACTCCTTAAAATGCTGTCCTCGTCTGTAAAGATGTCACTCTGACATTTAGTACATCTTCCTCATCTGTATGGATGAGGCTAGCTTGCATCATCTTGTCTATGGTGCAGGCCACAGCAAAGGGCAAAGAAGAGATGGAAAGTAAATGATTTCTTTATAAAAATGTGATCTAGATGTTGTACACAATCATTTTCACCACCATCACATTGTCACAGAAGGAAACTTTTATGAACTGGTAAGAAGACTCTTTAGAAAAAAAAAGAAAAGAAAATGCAATAAATATAACCAGTAAAACACCAAATCTCTTTAAATTAACACTAAACTTATGTTTCTCACCTTTTTATTCACCATTATACTGGAAGCCTTCACTAAAGTAGTAAGAAAAAAATATGTAAATAAAAAATATAGGAATTGGAAAGGAAGAAAAAAATGAAAAATGTCAAAGCTGATATCATTTTCTACATAGCAGACAAAACCCAAGAGAATCTATAGATTAATTATTAGGATTGAGAGACCTTAGCAACTCTGCTAGAAAAAAATCTCAATATAAGAATTGTATATAGGTTATCAAGAAATATGATTATATTAAAATGAAATTAATTGTCCTGGCTGGTGAATGTGGGCTCTATACTTCCTGCAATACTCATAAACAATAAAGCCTTGTTGTCATTTCTTTTTTAATTGTGAGTCTGCTGCCTCTTTTCCACCAAATGTGGAATAGTAGTGGCAGCAATGACCATAAACTGGGTCATCCTGCCTGTCTGTCTGTCTATTTTCTTTCCCATCTCTTTAGGTCCCACTTCCAGGAACTAAAAAGATGGATGCATTATTTTGTTCTTTACAATAGGTGAACTTTCCCTTGTTCCTGTAACTATCTGTCAAGTTGTTAAAGAAGTATCCAGTAGTGACAGTGAAATAAAAGCATTAAGCAAAATTTTGGAAACTAAGTTGCTAAATTATAAATCATGGTAAACTAGAGCAGACCCTCATCTTTTCTGCAAGAGATGATATTTCTATCAAGAAAAGACTAGTAACTGAAGGCTACCATATTTTATTAGCTTAGAACTGTTAGTTAGAATGTCAACAATTTCAAATTGAAGTAAAATGGAAATAAGTGTTTTCAGTTACTGAAATCAGTTAATTGGTTCTCAGTGAACTATACATCAGATAATACTTATATAGTCACACAGAACTGAATAAATAAGAGTGACTCTATGTGCTCCAAAATATATGAGGCAAACACTGACAACACTGAACGGAGAAGTAGACATCTCTACCATAATAGTTGGAAACTTCAATTCCCTGTTCTCATCAATGGATAGAACATCTAGACAGGATCAATAAAGAGACATATTTTGAATAATATGATAAATGAACAAGACTTAACAGACATTTATAGGACATTCACCCCACAACAGAAGGGTACATATTTTCCTCAAGTGCTCATGGATAGTTCTCAAGGATAGAACATATCCTTGTGCTGGGGCACAAAACAAGTCTCAATAAATTTAAAAAGATTGAGATCACACAAAACACTTATTCAGATCATAATAGAATGATGTTGGAAATTAATAACCATCAGAGGGCCAGAAAATTCACAAATATATGGAGGCTAAGCAAAACACTCTTAAACAACCAGTGGGTCAGGGTAGAAATTACAAGAGTAATCAGTAAATATCTCAAGGCAAATAAAAATGAAAGCACAACATATCAAAATTTATGGGGTGCAGCAAAGACAGTGCTAAGAGGAAAATTTATTCCCTTAAATACCTATATCAAAGGAGAAGAAAGAGCAAAAATCGAGGAATTAACTTTTCACTTGGAAGAACTAGAGAAAGAACAGCAAACTAACCTTTAAGCAAACAAAAGAAAAGCTTTCCTTCTAATCCTTCTAATATCAGGAGCAAGACAAGGATGCCCACTATCGCCATTGCTATTCGACATCATGCAGGAATATCTATCCAAAGGATTAGACAAGAAAAAAAATAAATAAAAGGGATCCAAATTGAAAGGAAGAAGTAAAACTCTCATGGTTGCAGATGACATGATACTATAGGTCAAAAATCCTGAAAAATCTACAGCAAAGCTAGTAGAACTAATAAATGAGTACAGCAAAGTGGCAGGGTACAAGATCTATGCCCCCAAATCAGTAGTGTTTCTATACACTAGTGATGAGCAGTATGAGAAAGAAATCAAGAAAAAAAATCATTTACAATAGCAACCGAAAGAATCAAATATTTAGGAATAAATTTAACACAGGATACGAAAGAACTATACCCCCAAAACTATGAGAACTTGCTAAAAAAAATCATGGAAGATCTAAATGGAAGGGTATACTATATTCATAGATTGGAAAACTAAACGTAGTTAAGATGTCAGTTCTACCCAAATTGATTTATAGATTCAAATCAATACCAATTAAAATCCCAACAATTTATTGCAGAAATAGAAAAACCAATAACCAAATTTATTTGGAAGGGCAGTGTGCCCCTGAATAGCTAAAAATGTCATGAGAAAGAAAAATGAAGTGGGAAGGCTCACACTACCTGACTTTAAAGCATATTATGGAGCTACAGTGGTCCAAACAGCGTGGTACTGATATAAAGGTAGATATATTGACCAATGGAATCAATTTGAGTGTTCAGAACTAGACCTTCTCAATTATGATAAAATAATTCTTTGATAAAATGATCAAGCCAACCCACTTGGGACAGAGCAACCTCTTCAATAAATGGTGCGTGGAGAACTGAACATCCATATGTGAGATAATGAAAGAGGATCCATATCTCACACTCTATACAAAAAGTAACTGAAAATGAATCAAAGACCTAAATATTAAATTAAGACTATAAAATTTTTTGAAGAAAATGTGGAGAAATAACTTATGAATCTTGTAATAGGAGGCAGTTTGCTAGACCTGACACCCAAAGCATGATCATTGAAAAAAGAAATAGATAAATGGGATCTCCACACTTTTGTGCATCAAAGAACTTTTTCAGGAAAGTGAAAAGACAACATATGCAATTGGAGACAATATTTGGAAACCACATGTCAGATAATGGTTTAGTATCCATTGCATAGAAAGAGATTCTTCAACTCAACAAGAAAAAGACAAACAACCCAATTAAAAATGGGCAAAAGACATTAACAATTACTTCTCTGAAGAGGAAATACAAATGGTTAAAAGGCATATGAAAATATGCTCAACTTCATTGGAAATGCAAATCAAAACCACAATGAGATATCATCTGACACCCACTAGAATGGCCATTATCAAAAAAACAGAAATCACAAGTTCTGGAGAGGATGTGGAAAAAGAGGCACATTTATTCATTATTGGCTGTACCATTTTACATTCTGATACAACTACTCTGGAAGGCAATTTGGTGGTTCTTCAGGAAGCTAAGTATAGAATTGCCATATGATCCATGAATCCCACAACTAGTTGTACATTCAGAGGAACTGAAGGCAAGGGCAGAAAGGGTATTTGCGCACTTATGCTTATCAAAGCATTATTTATGATTGCCAAGAGATGGAAACAGCTCAAATGTCCATCAACAGACGAGTGGCTAAACAAGTGTACTATGTACATATGATGGAATATTACACAGCTGTAAGACAGAATAAAGTCATGAAACATGTAACAATGTCGATGAACCCTGAGGACATTATGCTGAGTGGAATCAGCCAGAAACAAAAGGTTAATATTAATAAGTGAACTTTGAGACTTGAAGTTAAGAACACAGATTATCAGAAGATAGAAATAAGGTAGAGATTGGGCATGCGGTGCTGAAGGAATACTGACTGTGCAACAAGACAGACTATAAAAATTCAGAAATGTATAGCACAATACTATCTATGGTAGCACAATAATATAAGTACACTGAATGAAGCTGAATGTGAGCATGATTGAGGGAGAAGGTCTGGGGGCACATATGAAACCAGAAGGAAAGATAGAGAATAAAGACTGAGACAGGATAACTTAGGAATGCCTGGAGTGGAAAATGATGGTGATTAAATGTATAAATATAAAAACATTTTTACATGAGAGAAAACAAATGAATGGCAACATTGCAAGTTGTGGAAAATGACTTGTTTACAGGAAAACAATCCAATCAATGCAAACTAGGGTCTATAGTCAGCAGTAACATTGTAATGTGCTTCCACTGAATATAACAAAGGCATTATGCTAAAATACTGTGTCGACAGGTGGGGGGCATGGGGTAAAGTTATGGAATCTTTGTAGAAGAAAAATATCTTCATACAGATTATGGTGGTGAAGTCATGTCTGCTTACTTAGGTTGTATTGTGTGATGTACAAATAAAACTGTTTAAAAATGAACAGAGAAAAACAAGTGCTAGAGAAAATGCAGAGAAAGAGATGTACCTATTCACTGTCAGTAGGGAAGCTGAGAGGTGCAGCCCCTTGGAGGGCAGTGCGGTGGGTCCCACATGAGGCTAGTGGTATGGGTGTCATGTAATCCTGCAACCCAATTGCCCAGTATAAACCTGGAGGAACTGAATGTGGGGACATTAATGGATATTTGCACACTGGTGTTTACATTGTCAATTACCAATGGATGGAGGTAGCCTAAGGGTATAATGGCTGAGGGAAGGAAGGGAGAACTGTGGTGTATACATGCAAGAACTACTAAACAGTCCCAAGAAGGAATGAAATTAGGAGGCATAGAACTAGGTTAATGGACCTTAAGGACTGTTTTTGCAATGGAATGTCAAAAACAAAACGACAGACATTATCATGCCTCACTCATATGGACTAACTATAATATAAAAAACTTGGTGAATTGAAGTTGAGTGCATGGGTTATGAGGTTGGGGACTATTATAAAGGGTCCTAGATTGTAAGCTCTTACAGCAGTCACATATATTCAGGAGTTTTAATGGTTATTTATAAATTCTGAGATGCTGATCTGTTTGTATACAACCTGGTTGTTCCCAGATATTTCAAGTATTCATGTGACACCTGAGACTCAGAGTTAGAGCTCTGAGGCTATGAAAGTCAGTACTATCCCGTACAGGAACTGTTTAAAAAGTTGCAAAAGGGATCAGACTTCAACTAGTGATGTGAATGAAGCTGATCTGGATAGGACTAAGGTAAATCAGAATTCAGGGTAAAGGATCATATGGTCCATATTTTAAACTTCAACTTCTATGTGAGACCAAAAGAAGAGATGTGTATTGGTGCAAAATTTATATTTTGGATAGTGCATTACCTCATCTAATTTGTGTGGTCAGTTTCATTGAACACCATAAGTACATGGAATCTTGAATAAGGTGTGAGATCTTATTGGTTTGTTCAGGTTAGTGTGATGACCCAATATATCCCAGAGTAATTTGGGCAGTGAATAAAAATGTATTTGCAAAGTCCCCTTGGGGGACTGGGGTGAAAGGAGGAAATATTCAAGTTCCCCATTTGGAAAATTCCTGACATTTTCCTAAGCAACAGAACAAACAATTCAAGAGCCTAAGCCCTCAATCTTGGGGTTTTCCCTTATGAAACTTATTCCTACAAAGGATAAGCAAAGCCCACTTGTGCTTATGCCTAAGATTCACCCCCAGAGAACCTCTTATATTGCTCAGATGTGGCCTCTCTTTCTAAGCCAACTCAGCAGATGAACTCCCTGTCCTCCCAGGGGTTTAAATCCCCCTGGCAAGATGGGGCAGAACTCTCAGTGTGAACCAGGACTTGGCTTCATAGGTTTGAGAAAGCCTTCTTGCCCAAAAGGGGAAAGAGAGAAATGAGGCAAAATGAAATTTAAGTGGCTGAGAGATTTCAAACAGTAGAGAGGTTACCTTGGGGGTTATTCTTATACATTATATAGATATTCCTTTTTAGTTTTTGGTGTATTGGAGTGACTAGAAGGAAATACCTGAAGATGTTGAGCTGTGTTCCAGTAGCCTTGATTCTTGAAGATGATTGTATAATGATATAACTTTTACAGTGTGACTGTGTGATTGTAAAAACTTTGATGCTCCTTTTATCCAGGGTATGGTTAGATGGGGGAAAATATGGATATAAATAATTAAACCATAGGGGAGATAAAGGGTAAAATAAATTGGGTAGATTGAAATACTAGTGCCCAGGAGAGTAGGTGTTAAGAGGTATGGGATGAATGAGTTTTTCTTTTATCTTTTTATTTCTTTCTCTGGAGTGATGCAAATTTTCTAAAAATGATCATGGTGATGAATAACAACTATGTGATGATATTGTGAGCCATTGATTGTGCAACATTTATGGACTGTATGTGTGTGGAGATTTGTCAATAAAAATATTTTTAAAAAATTTAAAAAAAGTGTGACTCTAGAACAGATCAATTTCATAATTATCATGAATGAGATATATCCTGTTCTAGTTAGCTAAATCTGCAAAAATGCAATATACCAGAAATGGACCGGCTTTTACCAATGGGGATTTATTAGGTTACAAGTTACAGTTCTATGATTGTGAAAAATGTCTAAATTAAGTCATTAATAGGATGATCCCTGGAGTCTGAAGAAAGGTTACTGGCATCTGTGACTACTCCATCTTGTGGGAAGGCACATGGTCAGAATCTACTGGACTTCAGCTTCCATGGTTCCCTTTAAAGGATTTTTTTCTTCAATCTGTCCCATTCAGCCCTTGCTGGCAGTGGTTCCTTTCATACTATTCTTGCAAAAAACGTGTTGGTTTCACATGCAGCATACAAGGTTCTCAAACATCAGACAAAAGAATTTTCCACAAATCCTTTCCAGCTAGCTGCATTTCCATTCCTGACTTGTACTGGATTGGCTGACTGGTTTCAGGTTTGGTTAAATCCTCACATGGGGCATTATTCTCTGGGAACTTGTTTTCTGAAAGCTCAGAATTTTCTGAACTATCAATTTCTGGTTTCTAAATGCTCAAGAGTTAAGTTCTTAACTTATCACTTTGCTCTTACATTTTACTAGCAAATTAAATAGTCAAATAACTAAATAACTAGAATAAGGTTATTCACTCATGTGATATACCTGGCTATTTTATCATATCAAAGAAGAATATAGAAACTATAACTCTTAAATAGCTCAGTTAAATAGCATTTTGTGAATCATGGGAAATATGTTATACATACACATACACACACATACACAACACACATGCAAGTATGATCTGAGGACAGGCTATACCAAGTTAGATGTAGAAAATTTACTTAGATAAGGTATTAAGTATCCTTAAAAGTTGTGTAGTCCTAAAAATATGAATGAGTGAAAGCTTATATCCCTTCCAAAGTTCTTTGTAGTTAAATTCCTAAGGGTTTCAATAATGGTGTAAAATTTAAGGTCTAAATTTTACTAAATTTTTATCTAAGATAACTTTAAATTCAATGAGTTTGTACATTCAGTATATTGGATTTGTAAGAATTCTTTAGCACTCAGGGAAGTTGTACTTGTTAAGTCATGCTAGTCAGATATTTATGTAGGCAATACTTGAGGTGATGCAACTGCTAAAGCCACTTCATACACAAACCATTAGCTAATACTTTGGCACCCTGTTTCATTCTCTGGCCATTAAATTCTTGACTACTATTGGCAACCATCGACAAGAAAAAAAATCTGCCTCAACATAAGTGAACCCCTTCTTCACTCCATTCACAACCTCTAGACATACCTAGAAGAGTTCATTGCATTTCCTAAATCCCATCTTCCTATCCTAATGCATGAGCCACATTGAATTTCACATTTGGAGAAACAAAAGAAAAATTCTTAGTTTATACTTCATTTTACACTATAGCAATTTATCATTTTGTATGCTGCCCTTGTGCTCCTTTTAAAGCAGGGAAGCAGATCCAAGTTTCCATAAGAGACAACATCAGGAAGTTGAGTTCCTTAACCCACTTGCAAAGTCATTGATCCTACAATATCTTAATGGGAGCATGCCTACTCTCTAGATGGGCCAAGGTTTTCCCTTCAGGGAAACAAATAAATAATATTTCAGTATTTCTTTTTTTGTTGTTATCCTTATGATACAGGCTTATTTATTTATTTCTTACCATTGACTTTTTTCTTTCTTGTGAAAAATAACATATATACAAAAAATCAATAAATTTCAAAGCACAGCACAACAACTAGTTGTAAAACAGATTTCAGAGTTTGGTATGGGTTACTATTCCAAAATTTTAGGTTTTTACTTCTGGCTGCTCTAAGATACTGGAGACTAAAAAAAAAATAGCAATATAATGATTCAGCAATCATACTTGTTTGTTAAATCTTACCTTCTCTGTACAACTCCAACATCACCTTTGATCTTTCTATCCCACTCTTTAGAAGTATTTGGGCTATGCTCATTCTAACTTCTAGAAGGGGTTGTCTATAATATGGGGTAGTGAGATGGAACTAGCTGATGTTCTAGAAAGGCTGGCCCCTCTAGGTTTCAGGACTTATCTGGTCCAGGGATCCATCTGGGGGTTGTAGGTTTCTGGTTAGTTACCCTAGTGCATAGAACCTTTGTTGAATCTTATATATTGCCCTAGGTGTTCTTTAGGATTGGCTAGAATGATTTTGGTTGGGATTTGGCAAGTTATGATAGGTAGCAATGTCTAAGTAAAGCTTGTGTAAGAGTGACCTCCAGCGTAGCCTCTACTCTATTTGATAATTCAGCCAATGATACCTTATTTGTTACATTTCTTTTTCCCTTTTTGTTCAGGATGGCATTGTTGATTCCATGGTGCCAGGGCCAGACTCATCCCTGGGAGTCATTTCCCATGCTGCCAAGGAGAATTTCACCCCTAGATGTCATGTTCCATGTAGGGGGAGGGTAATGATTTCACTTGCAAAGGTGGGCCTAGAGAGAGTGAGGTCACATCTGAGCAGGTCCTCCAGAAGTAACTTAGGCATAGCTGTAGGTAGGCTAAGTTTCTCCACTAAATATGTAAGATTCACAAGATCAAGCCTAAAGATCAAGGGCTTGGCCTATTGATTTGGGTGTCCCTAATGTTTGATGAGTATTGGGGTTTTCCCCAGTGGTAAAATTCAATAGCTCTATATTTTTTCTCCTATCCCTCAAGGTACTTTTCCAATACTTTTGATTATCTGCTCAATATGTTCTAGGATGTATCCAGACATTACATTAAGCTATAAAGGATTAAAAACACTCATTCTTATTCTGGGCTCCCTGTGTTTTGATTGTTTAAATGAGCTATCCAGACAGGTTGAGTTAGATGATGTGCTACAGAAACTTTAGGTTCTACATAAAATAAACCTTTCTTCCTTTGGTCTCAAAGAGTAGGTGAGGTTCTAAAATATAGACCATGTCTTCTTTATCCTTATTTTCTGAATTACCTTAGTCTGCATGTGATTGGCTTTGTTCTCATCTCTAAATACCAAGTTATACATATATAAAACAGCCTCTCAAAATCCAGAAATAATAATTGCCACTCTGGAGTAAATATAACTGCTTTAAGAGTTTACAGTCTATGCCCCTGTTTTATTATAAGCATTTTCTAATGGAGACCATACAATGATTGTTTTTTTGTTTGTTTGTTTCTGGTTTATTTTAGATCACCCAATGTCCCACAGGTTCATTCACAATGTTCCATGCCTCACAACTTTGCTCCTTTTTGTAACAGCACAATATTTGAGCATATGCATACACCATTGTTCACCAATCTACTTCTCAGTCCATGCATCCTTCAGCCACCTGCATTCATTAGGCATCATGTATAATGTCCAAAGTCCACTGTCCATCATCACTCTCACTTTTAGATAATTTCATTGCTTCCAAGAGAAAGATAATCAATAAACACACCCTCACCAAATAGGAAATCTAAAGCTCCCCTTAACTCTTATTCCACCCCCCATTATTTACCCTTGATGTTGATGTGATACTGCTAGTTTCTAAACTGTTAAACATAGCCCATAGCATGCACGAGCACTTTTCCCCCTGTACCCTGAATCAAATGCTTTTTGTGCAAGAATCATACCTTTGAAGTACTTCATGCAAAAACTTTTTTATATTTCTAGTGTTAATCAGTGGGACATATAGGTCTATGCAACCTTTTCAATCATGTTGCCTTCAATATGGTAATATTACTTATAGATCCACTAGTGAACTGCCTTTACTTCTGTCTATTCCCTTACATTTGAGTTCAACCTAATTACCTAACCATTCTTCCATCTCTATCTTCTATAGATCTCCAAGTCCCCTATATTCTGTACTATAAGCCTCTGATTTTATCTTTACCATGGTCATAAAAGTGGAGTTATACAGTATCTACCCTTTTGTGCCTGGCTTATTTCACTCAGCATTATGTCCTCAAGACTCATTCATCCTATCATTCACTTTATCATTTTCATCTTACTGCTGCATAATATTCAACTGTATGTATATACCACATTTCATTAATCCACTCATTTGTTGATAGGCATTTGAATTGTTTCCATCTTTTGGCAATTGTGAATAAAACATCAGTGTGCAAATGTCTGTTTGTGTCACTGCTTTCAGTTCTTCTGGGTATATATTAAATAGTGCTATTGCTGGGTCATGGGGCAACTCAATATTTAGTTTCCTAAGGAACAGCCAGGCTGTCTTCCATAGCAGCTGAGCCATTATACATCCCCACAAGCAGTGCCTAAGTGTCCCAATTTCTCCACATCTTGTCCAACATTTTTAGTTTCCTGTTTGTTTAATAACAGCCATTCTTCTATGTGTGAGGTGGTATCTCATTGTAGTCTTGATCTGAATTTCCCTTATAGTAATAAAAATGAGCATCTCTTCATGTGCTTTTAAGTCATCTGCACTTGCTCTTCAGAAAAATGCCCATTCATATATTTAGCCCATTTTATAATTGGATTGTTTGTTCTTTTGTTGTTAAGTTGTATGATTTCTTTAAGTACACAAGATATCAAGCCTTTGTCTGATGTGTGATTTTCAAATATTTTCTCCCATTCAGTTGGCTGCCTCTTCCTCTTTTTGACAAAGTCTTTTGAGGTTCAGAAACATTTTATTTTGAAGAGTTCCCATTTATCTATTTCTTCTTTTGTTGCTTTTGTTTTGGGTGTAAACTTTAGGAAGCTACTTCCTATTACCAGGTCTTGATGATGTTTCCCTACATTTTCTTCTAGAATTTTTGTGGTAGTAGTTCTTATAATTATGTGTATGATCCACTTTGAGTTAATTTTTGTATAGAGTATAAGGTAAGGGTCCTTTTCTTTTCTTTCTTTCTTTCTTTTTTTTTGATTATTGTTATCCAGTTCTCCCATGGCCATTTATTGAAAGATTATTTTGTCCCAGTTCAGAGGATTATTAGGGCCTTGTGAAAAATCAGTTAACCATAAATTTGGTGGCCCATTTCTACACTCTCAATTTGATTCCATTGACCAATACTTCTATAATTGTGCCAATACCATGCTGTCTGACCACTGTGGCTTTACAATTAGTTTTAAAATCAGAAAGAGTTAATCCTCCCACTTTGTTCTTTTTTAAAGATGCTTTTAGTTATTTGGGGTCTCTTTCCCTTCCAGATGAATTTGTTAAATAGCTTTTCCAAGTCTTCAAAGTAGGCTGTTGGAATTTTGATTACTAATGTATTGAATCTATAGATCAATTTGGATAGAATTGATAACTTAACTATATTTAACCTCCCTATTCATGAGCAGGGAATGTCTTTCCACCTATTTAGATCTTCTTTGATTTCTTTTCACAATGTTACATAGTTTTCCATGTACAAATTCTTTACAACACTAGTTGAGTTCATTCCTAGGTACTCGATTCTTTTAGTTGCTATTTTTTAATTTTTTTAATTTTTTTTTTTTTTTTACATTGGCAGGCACCGAGAATCAAACCTGGGTCCTCTGGCATGGCAGGCAAGCATTCTTGCCTGCTGAGCCACTGTGGCCTGCCCAAGTTGCTATTTTGAATGGATTTTTTTCCTTAACTGACTCCTCAGTTAGGCCATTGCTTGTGTATAGAAACATTACTGATTTTTGCACATTAATTTTATATCCTGCCACCTTGCTTAATTTGTTTATTAGTGCAAGTAACTTTGTTGCAGATTTCTCAGGATTTTCCAAGTGTAGTATTATGTCATGTGCAAACAATGAAAGTTTTGATTCCTCCTTTCCATTGTGGATGCCTTTTATTTCTTTTTCCTATCTGATTGCACCAATTAGAACTTCTAGTACCATGCTGGATAACTGAGGGCATCCTTGTTTCATTTTCAATCTTAGGGGGAGATCTTCCATGTCTCTCCATTGAATATGATGCTGGCTATTGGTTTTTCACATTTGCCCTATATCATATTGAGGTAGTTATCTTTGATTCCTATCTTTTGAGGTGTTTTATCAGGAAAGGATGTTGAATTTTTTCATCAACTTTTATCAGGAAAGGATGTTGAATTTTCTCATCAATGCTTTTTCAGCATCAATTGAGATGATCATGTGATTTTTCCCTTTCAGTTTGTTATGTGCTGTATTATATTAATTGATTTTCTTGTGTTGAACCATCCTTGCATTCCTGGTATAAATCCCACCTGGTTATGGTACATAATTTTTTTTAATGTGTTGTTGGATTCTATTTGCTAGCATTTTGGTGAGAATTTTTTGCATCTTAGTTCATGGGATATTGGCCTGTAGTTTTCCTTTCTTATGGCATCTTTACCTGTTTTTGTTGTTAAAATGATGCTATCATCATAAAATGGATTAGGTAGCATTCTTTTTACCTCAACTTTTTGGAAAAGTCTGAGCAGGATTAGTGTTAGTTCTTTTTGGAATGTTTGATAAAATTCCCCTGTGAAGCCATCTGGCCCTGAGCTTTTTTTATAGGAAGATTTTTGACAACTGATTGAAGTCTCTTTACTTGTGATTGGTTTGTTGAGATCTTCTATTTCTTCCTGAGTCAGTGTAACTTGTTTGCATGTTTCCAGGAATTTTTCTATTTCATCTGAGTTGTCTAGTTTTTCGGCACATAGTTGTTCATTGTATCATCTTTTGATTTCTTCTATTTCTTCAGGGTCTGTGATAATGCACCTCTTCTCATTCTGGTTTTGTTTATTTGCATCCTCTCTTTTTTTTCTTTGTCAGCCTTGCTAGTGGCTCATCGATTTTATTGATATTCTCAAATAGCCATCTCTTGGTTTTACTGATTCTTTTGATTGCTCTTTAGTTTTTCCATTTATTTAGCTCTACTTTAATCTTTGTTATTTCTCTTCTTCTATTTGCTTTGGGGTTTATTTGCTGTTCATTTCAAGTTCCTCCAGGTGAGCAGTTAAATCCTCAGTTTTTGCTCTTCCTTGTTTTTTAATATAGGCATTTAAGGTAATATGTTTCCTTCTCAGCACAGCCTTTGCTGCATCCTTTAAGTTCTGATACATTGTATTTTCATTTTCATTAATCTACAGACAGCTACTGATTTCTCTAGTAATTCCTTCTTTGACCCACTGGTTGTTTAAGGGTGCATTATTTGATCTCCATCTATTTGTGGAAGGTCTCATTCTTTGGTGGCTATTAAGACCCAGCTTCATTCCATTGTGATCAGAGAAAATGCTTTGAATAATTTCAATGTTTTAAAATTTATAAAGAACTGTTTTGTTCCCTAGTATATGATCTATCCTAGAGAATGTTTTATGAGCACTAGGCAAGAATGTATGTCCTGGTGTTTTGGGGTATAATGACCTATATATGTCTGTTAGGTCTAATTTATTTATCAAGTTGTTTAACTCTTCTATTTCTTTTTTGATCCTGTGTCTGGTTGTTCTATCTATAGAGGAGAGTGGTGTATTGAATTTCCCTACTATTATTGATGTAATATCTTTCACTTCCTTCAGTTTTGCCCATTTCTTTCTCATGTACTTTGTATCTCCTTGATTGGGTGCATAAACATTTATGATTGTTCTTTCTTCTTGGTGAATTGTCTTAATCCATTCTGCCAATCTTTATCTTTTAATTAGTAAATTTAGTCCATCAACATTCAAACTTATTACTGAAAAGGCATTTCTTGAATCAACCATCTTATCTTTTGGATTTCATTTGTCAGGTCTATATGGTTTATTTCTTCTTTCTCTTTTTTTCCTTTAAGTTAGCTTTACTGGTACTCTTCAGTTCTGGCCCTTCTCCAGACCTCCCTCTTCTGTCTTTTTTTTTTCAGCTGGCAGAAATCCCTTTAGTACTTCTTTGTAGGACTGGTCTCTTGGTGACAAATTCTTTCAGTATTTGTTTGTCAGTTTTGAAGGACAATTTGGCTGGATACAGAATTCTTGGCTGGAGGTCTTTCTCTTTCAGGATATTAAATATATAATACCACTGCTTTCTCACCTCCATGGTACCAGTTGAGTAGTCTGAACCCAGTCTTACGTGGTTTCCCTTGTATGCAGTAGGTTGTTTTTCTCTTGCTACTTTCAGGATTTTCTGCTTCTCTTCAACATTTGACAGACTGATTACTATGTGTCTTAAGGAAGACCTATTTGGATTTATTTATTCTATTTGGAGTTCATTTGGCTTCTTTTATTTGCATATTTATGCTTTTATAAGGGTTGGTAAGTTTCCCCCATTATATCCTCAACTGGTCTTCCTAGCCTTTTACTCTTCTCTTCTCCTTCTGGGACAGCAATTGCTCTTATATTTGTGTGCTTTGTCTAGGTATCCACAATTTACTGAGTAAAAATCACAATGCAGTCTCCAAGATCCCTGTGGAGAGGCAGGATAAATAACCTCAGTAAGTGTTCAAAGTAGGCCTTTTTGAAGCTATATTATAGGGTTAACTGATACCCCATGTAGATATTTCTTTCTTCCATCTTTCCATGTCTATCTTCATTAAGACCTCTTATAATAATTGAGAAGGCATGTTTATAGCATAATGGACATATAGCTATAAATGTATGAAAAAGTCATACATTATTTTATCCCTAATCAAAAGCAATTCCTATCACACTTTCTAAAAGTTGAACATTTCATTCTTAAAGAGATTATTAATGTTCTAATACCCTGGATAAAAACAATTTGTAAACAATTATTTACATTGAATAAATATCCAATATAATGCTCAATGTAAAGTTGTACTTTTAGGGATATGAAGTTTTAATTAAGGAGCATTTGAACCACAAGGCTAAACGTAGAAAATAGGCAGTGAGGTTAAATTTTCGATAACTGTAGCTATTTAACCTACAGTTCCAGAGGGACATATTTCATTTCTTAATATAAAATTTAGAGGTCCTTCTTGACTAATGTTCTGCTTCTAATGTTAGAAAACAGTTCTTTTTAGCAAAGAAATTACAAGGTGATCCCCAATTAACCCTTGGAGTTTCATATTTATTTGGCTAATATTTATGCCTTTTTAAAAATAAAGATGTGTAAATTATTTTTCAGAAATCTAACTAGAGAACATAGAGTTTGGTTTTATTAATTTATAATTTCATACACAGAATCTTTGACTTGAAAAAATCCTATTCTGTATGCAGCTTTTTATGATAAGATCTACTTTGAAGATTTGAGTGATGCTTCTTGTCCCATCTTGTTTGGTAGTACACAGATAATTCTGTTTAATCCAAGGTTTTTAATCTTTTGTCCTTGGGTAAGGTAGACAAATTGAGTTTCAATTTTAGTTTATTTATTCTGTCAGAGATTCTGAATCAGGAGTTTAAAGTCACTGTCTGACAAGAAAAAGTCAACATCTGCTGAGTTGATTTATTATTTATGTATTAGGTTTTATAGCACCTTTCCTCTGAAGAGCCAAAAGTGTTCTACACATAATTCTTACACTTTCCAAATACTGTTCACAAGAAACATCTATAAACATCCCAACAAGAAATGCAACAGAGAAGGAACAGAATGAAAAAAATAGGGAAGAGGACCCTTGGGCAAATGATCTCAGCCGCAAACAGGAGATGTGCCTGGAAATCTAAGTATTCATTTCCCAAGGCCATTGGTGATATATGTGAGTGCAGAAGTGTCCCCCAGCACATCTCCTGCCAGTCCACCCTACCTGTATCCCCAGACACTTCTGCTCTCTGTGGCTGCCCCTTGTACGTTGTCAACATCCAATATTTGGGGATTAGGCTAATCTAGGAATGGCCACA
This sequence comes from Myrmecophaga tridactyla, assembly GCA_004026745.1. Taxonomy (NCBI): domain Eukaryota; kingdom Metazoa; phylum Chordata; class Mammalia; order Pilosa; family Myrmecophagidae; genus Myrmecophaga; species Myrmecophaga tridactyla. The sequence continues at coordinate 38,825 of PVIY010003058.1, forward strand.
GAGCATTTGCTCTTTACTCCTATAGATACTGGAACTTCTTAGAAGAAATTGTGGTGGCAGGATGTACAGGTTCTTATAACTTGCTGTACACTATTTCCTCAGATTTAATGTGACTGCTTTTATTTATTTAATTAAGTACTAAAATACTTTCTTTTAATTATTTTAAATAAATGAGGTAAGATTGAACATACTCACTGAAAAGGTTTTATGAGGACCGGTTAGAGACATGCATTGCATATTTTATATTGTAAGTACAAGGTCATTGCTCAAATTTGAAGTTAAATACATGTCAAAATTATATTTATATCTGTGATTTTACATAACACTTAAAGATTTTATGTTTTTCAATACTTTTAATTAAAAAAAGACAACCAGAATGCTTTGATTAAATATCCCTTTCTGCAATTCTGTTTCATTTGGAAGTAGGCATGTTTGTTTCAATAGCTGAGGCAAAGGAATATAGCTTCTTCATTTCTCTCAGGAATTCAGTCTTAAATATTACATATTAGTAGGAGGAGCAAGATTAATATTTCCTTTGTGAAAAAATGGAATATTTCTGAGACAATCAGTATATAATTTTGTTTCATAATAAGATTTCTTAATTCTACGTTGAACTTCATTTTCTTGAGTCATATTAACTCTTTCTGCATTGATTTTTCTGATAGATCATAGAACCACAATAGCACAAAAACATGTAAACCATAGAGTAGGAAAAATGGAATGGTGCTATACTTTGAAAATGAATGTTACTGAAGTTAAAAGTAATTTAATATTGACTAATTTCTAGAAAAAAATATGGCTGTTTGAGGCCTAACCAATACTCCCCAACAATCGAAGTGGAAATTGACTGCTAGACTCAATCAAGCAAGAATAATAAAGAAGTTAACTGCAAACAAGGATAAAGACTTTCCCATGGATGATGGAAGGTACAATAAGGCCATGCTTCATTTTTTATTAATAAGAGTGAAAATAAAAATCCATATATTCTGACCTTTAAGAATCATGGCAACAGAGAGAAGCGGAGACTATGTTTAGTTTTTTTTTTCTTTCTTATTTTTACCCCTGATGCAAGCTCTGTCTCCACAAAGCCACCATATGAATTATTTGTCCTCAACATTTTACACTTCTATTTTATTGCTAATGCTGAGGTGTATATCAAAGCAGTGACTGAAATGAGCAGGTGTTAGAAATAAGTATTGTTCTGAAACAGAGGATCTCTCTTCTTTCACGGTCTCTTTAAGTATCAGGAGAAAGGAACTTGTAATATGGCTTACTGTTTCCAGTTATTCTTGATGAAATGTTTGGGTCTCAATAGTCTCCTAACTGAGAAGCATATATTTGTTTGAAACAAGATGCCTTGATGAAACATTTTGTAGATTGGATCTGGTTTCTTAATTAAGAAAGATCCACTTATATCAACTTTCTACTTTTCAGTATATTTCTGTATCACCTAGTAGACCCTGGCTTTTGATGTGGCTTGTTTAAATTACTTAGTTGTTACCCAGTCTTTCCTTCTGTTAAAATGGAATAACAAAGTCCTTCTCTTATGTCACTTATAATGTAAACAAGACCATGTACAATTTGCTTAGAATTCTTTGGAAGACACATTATTACAAAAGTACCAAAGAAGGTTTCACTTTGTGAGATCTTAGAGAAGTTGGGGTTTGATTTGTGCTGTGAAGAATGGATAGAGTTTAAATGACTCGGAGGTAGTATTGCAGTTTTTCTTCAAAGTCTGAAGGGTATAAAATATGGACAGGATGAGAAACTGGAGTTTGGCTGGAACAAAGGAACCCAATGGAGGAGTAAATGGGATTCGTTACTGAAAAGTTGGTTGGAATTGGTTGGGCAGGAGGTGAGGCTTGAATACCGGTTAGAGTTGACATGCATTTGGGAGTGATCAACCATTTGTGAACAGTGTAAGGACACTGTGAAGGCAGCACTTTGAGATAATCTTTAATACTGCACATGAAAATTGTTTAACCACTGGCCAGTCAGACTTGGCATGGACATGAAACAGAGTGGTGCTATTTAGAATGAAAGAAGAAAATGGGTACATTGGGAAGTTATTTCAGAGGAAGCTTCGATAAGCATTAGAGACTGATAGGGCATAAGTGATAAAGCTGCTTTCAAGGATATTATCTGAGGTAAAGGAGAATGGTCAGTTAATAAGGAAATCAATACATTTAGTTTTGGTTTTGAAAACTGTTGATTTCAGTTATAGGTATATGGAATTTGCAAACAGGAAATTTCTGGAAGGGAATAAGAAATTCACTGAGTATAAAAAAGGGCAATATGAATTTGGGAATTAACTTTATAACATTTAAGTCAAAGCTTTAGGAAGAAAGAAGCTGACTGAATTTTTGATAAAATGAGCCATTAACTTTAATAAATAAAATAAAAAATTTTAGAAGTAGCAGCATATCAATAGGAATCCGTCCTGTGTGAATATAATTCAGAGGCATAGAATTATTGAATTTCATTTTTTCCCCGATTATAAAAGTAAGATATATAATAAAGCACATTACTATAGAAAATTTAAAAGCAAGGTAAATATAAACAAGGAGGGAAAAAAAAGCAGCTTTAAAATCACCAACCACAGCAACAGCCAATGCTTAAAAAATGTATGTCACCTTTCAATACGTGTAATTACATAGTTGACTTTGTATTTATATTAAATATAGTACATTGTTTTGGCTTGATATAAACATTTGGTTATGCCATTAAAAATCTTAAGATTCCTATATTAATAACTGCTTTCACAGAATTCCATAGAGAAGAGTGGCTAAATGGTCAGCTTTGGAACCAGACAATTTGGTTTTAAATTCTGGTATCACCATCAACTAGTTACATGATCTTAGGAAAATCATTAAATTTCTCTAAACCTCAATATCTTAATCCAAAACTGTGGACCTGAAAATAGGACCCATCTCATAAAGTTATTGTGAAGATTAAATGTATTATGTATGTAGAAGATTTACTGCAATGCAATGTCTGTTATAAAATTTATAGTGCTATCTGGAATGACATAGTTCTCATTTGTCTTTGTTTCCATATTTCTTCCTTAAAGACTCTGCCCACATTTATTCATTCATATTTCTATCTTTCTTTCTTCCTTTCTCTCTCTCTCTCTCTTCTTTCTTTATCTTTTAATAAGAACTACATTTTTCAACTTGAGCTTGGGGAAGAGGGAATCCAGAGAAAACCTTTAATAAACCTGATGCTGTAGTTTGCCAGCTGCTGGAATGCAACATACCATAAACAAACTGTCTTTTAAAAGGGGAATTTAATAAGTTGCTTGTTTACAGGCCTAGAAAATGTCCCAATTGAAACAAGTCTATAAAAATGTCCAATCAAAGGCATCCAGGGAAAGATACCTTGGTGCAAGAAGGCCGATGAAGTTCAGGGTTTCTCTCTCAAGTGGAAGGGCACATGGTGAACACAGTCAGGGTTCCTCTCTCATCTGGATGGCACATGGTGAACACAGCATCATCTGCTAGCTTCTTTTCCTGGCTTCCTATTTCACGAAGCTCCCCAGGAGGCATTTTCCTTCTTCATCTCCAAAGGTCACTGGCTTGTAGACTCTGCTTCTTGTGGCTCTGCTCTCTCTGAATGTCTTTCATTCTCCAAAATGTTTCCTCTTTTATAGGACTCCAGAAACTTATCAAGACCCACCCAAATGGGTGGAGACATGTTGTCACCTAATCCAATTTAACAACCACTCTCGATTAAATCACATCTCAGGGAGATGATCTGATTACAGTTTCAAACATACGGTATTGAATAGGGATTATTCTGCCTTTATGAAATGGGATTTTGATTAAAACATGGCTTTTCTAGCATCCATACATCCTTTCAAACCAGCACACCTGACTTAAGAACAACAGCGACATGTCTTTCCCATTTTCAGACTTATTAGGGTGTACACATTTAGGCAAAAAAGCCACTTAATGTGTACACCCTGTCCAGTTATTGGCTTGGAGCTCCTGACTCAGACATTTCTTGGCAGTATTTTGTCTCTTGCTAATCTGGAAATGAGAGTCAGCTACTTTGGGGCATAATTGGTTACAGCCTACCTTTTATTTTGCCCCCTCTTCCTGCCCTGCTTTGGCCTAGAAAGGTTCTGCTATCCACATCTTACTTCTGACTCTTCCCATGAGCTGCCAGATCCTTTTAGATATAGTCCATCCCATTTCTCTACTAAATAACATAAACTTAGTAGCAACTGGTTGCTATGGTAAAGACCTATGTGAACACTCCAAAGAGGGGAAAATGAAAAAGTTCTCAAAAATTACTATTCTCCTAACGTTAGCAAACTAAATTGTCCTTACTCTCTAAATGGCCCATTTCCGAAGCAGTTTCAGCAGTAAAAATTGAATAAGCACAATTTTTTAGCAATGACTATCTCTATTATTTCTAAAAAGTAATCTTGGTAGAGTGATTTTTGTTTCTGTTTTTGTTTTTTTTTGAAAATGGATGGAGTGAGTAATGAGTATGTGGAGGTGGGTGGGGTGGTTGAAGCTGTTTTGAAGTCTTAAGAAATTAGAAAGATTTTAGTTTAAAATAAAATTTGTAATGGTCTATCAAAATAAGAGGTGGAAAATATAGAATATCATGCTGCCTCAGGTCACTTGAGGGAAAGACAGGTGATTTTCTTTTGGCATTTTTGCCAATAATTTATGGAACTAACTGACCAAGCACATTTTCCATCTATAATTATGATGAGCTGCTAAGAGAATGTCACAGGGTGAACCAAGTCTGTCTTGCTGTTGTTCCCATGTGCATAAAACATTTGTTACTGACAGTTCCAATCCCTCTAAATAGGCTCCTGTGACCACTGCATGGTTGGTGTGATGAGTTAGCTTTAAAATGCATGTTATATTTAAAGATGCATTCAACACCTTTTCTCCCTACAGGAGTCAGGCTTAAAACAAATCTCCATGCCTCTTATATACCTGTAGTATTTATAGTAACTCTCTGGTAAAACTCAAACATAAAATTATATTCTTTGTAAAATAATACAGTTTAAATGCATCAAGTAAACCTGTTGTTACTGGCCCGGTGCTTATTTCTTGTCTCTATTCAAGTTGTTTGTTTTGTTTCACATGAATCAAAAGAAACAGTACAATTTGGGTATTTTTAAAGTATATTTGTGACCTTTAAAATTTTTATAATGAACATAATATTTCAACTTGACATTTAATTTTGAATCCTGTCATAAGTTACCAAGAAATTTGCTTAAGCTTCCATGCTTCTTTCTGTTTTTCTATTACTATAATAGATAGTGTTTGGTATTTTACTTAACCTGTAGTGTAAGTTTTATGTCAAATGCCAATGATGATTTAGTGGGCTTTGTTAAGACCTAAGGGGAACAGCATTAATTGATTGTCTACCAAATAATAATCCCATGGAAATGAGACCATCTCCTGTTTCATTTGCTGTGCACAGAAAGTCTGTAGCTTGTCTAGATGACACAGGAAATCCTCTTCAACAACATTAATTTTCTTTAATTGAAAATTTATAACATATGTAAAACAAGAAATGACAGCAAAATGAACCCCAATGTGTCTACCATCTGCTTAAAGAATCATCAACTCTTGGTCAATCTTATTTCATGTTTACTCCTTTTCACTTTCCCTCTGTTTTATGCTGAATCAAATATGCATATTATTTCTTTTTTTAAATTTTTTTCATTTTTTCATTTTTTTGAAAAATATAATAAACAAACATGAACATTCTTACCATATGATCATTCTGTTCTACAAATATAATCAATAATTCACAATATCATCACATAGTTGCATACTCATCTTTCATGATCATTTCTTAGAATACTTGCATCAATTCAAAAAAGAAATAAAACAAAAACAGAAAAAAAATCATACATACCATACCCCTTACCCATCCCTTTCTTTGATCACTAGCATTTCAATCTAAATTTATTTTAACATTTGTTCCCCCTATTATTTATTTTTATTCCATATGTTTTACTCTTCTGTTGAGAAGGTAGATAAAAGAAGCATCAGACACAAGGTTTTCACAACCACAAAGTTACATTGTGAAAGCTATATCATTATACAATCATCTTTAAGAAACATGGCTACTGGAACACAGTTCTACATTTTCAGGCAGTTCCCTCCAGCCTCTCCATTACATCTTGACTAACAAGGTGATATCTATTTAATGCATAAGAATAACCTCCAGGATAACCCCTCAACTCTGTTTGGAATCACTCAGCCATTGACACTTTATTTTGTCTCATTTTACTCTTCTCCCTTTTGGTCGAGAAGATTTTCTCAATCCCCTGATGCTGAATCCCAGCTCATTCTAGGATTTCTCTCCCATGTTGCCAGGAACATCCACACCCCTGGGAGTCATATTCCATGTAGCCAGGGGGAGGGCAGTGAGTTTGCTTGTATTGGCTGGAGAGAGAGGCCACATCTGAGCAGCAAAAGAGGTTTTCTTGGGGGTGACTCTTAGATCTAATTTTAAGTAAGCTTGACTTATCCTTTGTGGGGTTAAGCATCATATGAACATATGAACAAACCCCCAAATTAGGGACTCAGCCTATTACTTTGGTTGTCTCCACTGCTTGTGAGAATATCATGAATTCTCCACTTGGGGAAGTTGAATTTTCCTTCCTTCTCACCATTCCCTGAAGGGGACTTTGCAAATACTTTTTTACTCACAGTTCAAATCACTCTGGAATTTATTGGGGCTTCACTCTGGACAAACCTACAAAATTTTATGCCCTACTCAAGGTTCCATGTACTTATAGTGTTCAATTAAACTGTCCACATAAGTTATATTAGGAGCTGCACTAGTTGAAATATAAATTTTGTACCAAATAAACATTTTTTTGCCTTAGTCTCACACAAAGTTAAAATTTTAAAATATTAATTACCATCTATTTTCAGCACCCAGAAGTGATGACATTCCTTTGTTCTTCCTCAAAATATGCATATTATTTGCATCAAAAAGTAAAAATATTCTCAAAGAAATAATATTACTATCATTATACTTACAAATTATAATTTATTAATGTCATTTAATATAAGGGGCTCAAACTTCTTTTTTCCCCCAAAGATTATTTGCTTGAAACAGGATCGAAGTAAGGTCAATATATTGAAATTGGCTGATGAAATTGGTCTGTTTTAACCTAAAGCTCTCTTCCCTTTTACTTTTCTTACAATTAAATTATTGAAGTTACATGTTTGTTTGGTAGAATCTTCTAGTCTGATTGCATCACTATTGTGTTATTTAATATGTAATTATGCTTTCCTTTATTTCTGTAAGGTGGCTGTTTGATTTAGAAGTTTGATCTGGTAGAGATTGTATATTCTTAGAGACTATTTCTTAGTGATATTGGACACACATCAAAAATAATCAAATGTCTGATTTTCTCTCTCTTTGCATTAATGTTTATTACATGAAGGGTTACAATATTATGATATTCTCCTTCTTTCTTTATTAGCTGAAATACCTCTCTGAAGAGAAATCCACCCCCTCCCTTCTTCCACTATTTGGTGATTCTACTTGTTTACAGTTTATAGAGAATTGCTGGATTAATGCTTGATTTTTTTCCCTTTATTTACCATCATTTGCTTTTCAAGTGTATTATATTGTTTTCTTTTATACTGAACTAATATTGTTTTTAATATTATAAACTAGATCTAACAGTTTTTCATGCTGTGAAAACATGTGTATGCTTCTTCAATTATTCCTTGATATTCATTATGTTTTATACTAAAGTAAATATGTCATTTCACTGATTTCTTTTTTATGAGTTTCAAAATTGTACCTGCATACATTAATTAGATTATTCCAAAGATTCATCCTAGGATAAACTCTAATAAGCTCAGTCTATCAATCTGCTATGTAAGTGATATGGTTAAATCCTACCTATTGACAGCCTGTGTAAATGGTCTGTCCTCATCAGCATGACAGAGTTTTTGGCTAAATTGCTTTTGGGATATTTCATTTTTCTGTTAAGTTTACACACACTCCTTCAGAGGAAGGAGCAATCTTAGATGACTTTATAAAAAGCCTATAGATTACTTTTTTCAATGAGGTTAGACTAAAAGACATAGTGTCAAATTTCTCAGCTCTTTGTTGAGTCAGTAGTATAATTTCTGAATATGGTATATACTGCTTTCATTTATTGTCCTGAATTTTAATTTTTTGCCTAAAGCTAGTTATTTTTTCTTAAAGTGAATCATTGGTTTCCTCTCCCCCAAGCTGAATTTCAGACTCATAATCACTTGCGATGATATGCTTGTTGTGACTACAGAATCAGTCAGGAAATAAGCCTATTTTGAAATATACATGCAACAATGACTTCTCCTTTTTTCAATCACAGGAATACCCCAGACTCCCTTCAGCAGAAAGCAAACAAAAGCAATAGTTCATGAAAATGTTTATGAAATGGGGTGTAGAATCCAAACACCATTCATTTTTTAGTACAAATGAAAGTAAGCCCATCTCAGAACAGCTCAGGTTTTGCCTGAGTTTTTGTGAGAAGATTTTGCAGAGGAATATACTTTTATTTTATTAAGGATGAATGCATAACTTTAATTTTTACATATTGAATGTGAAACAGAGAATGAACACATATAATATTTACTCTTAGGTGCTCTGAAGACTGCAAAGATACAAAAGACATGATTTCTGACTTCATGGACGTTCCCTCCCACCCCTTCCAGATTAACTCAATAACTCCTTTGATCAAAGTTTTTTTTTAATATATCATATCCTTTTGCAGTTAAGGTCAAATAATTTTTTGGATTGTGTTGGAGTTATTAAGTATGACTTTAAGTATCTGAAATGGAGCCACAGTACTTTAACATTTTGAAACACATTTGTTTTAGATTCTGTGTCTAAGCTACCATTGTTTCTACAGTAGTCAAGGCAGAGAAATGAAGATGCTTCTGCTAGCAGAACATATGGAGAGATTGCTCTACCAACTTCAGGCTCAAAAAATCAGGTCAGCGTGATAACTTAGTGCCAGGTGCTAGATGCTAGAATGTGGTTAAGCCAAAAGGTAGGCTGTCAGGAAGGACAGGAAGTCTTAGATGCAATTTATAGTGTCTCCTCCTATAAGGGAACTCGGAAACATCAAAATTCATAGCTTTCAGTGAAAACCATGAAGACAAAGTGATAATTAAACTATCTTGAACAATGTAAAAGATGCAATATGTAAAACTTCTTTTGCATAAGCCAGTTTCTTTGCCTGCCATATTCTTTTCCATGAATGGAGCTGAGAAAAGAAAATATAATGATAAAAACTCAGAGAAGAAGTAGAAATAAAGTAAAAATCTGCTTCTGTTTCCATAAACTGTGGAAACAGTGTGAGCTCCAACCTCCTCCCTCTAAAATGAAATCTTGGAACTGAAGTTGTTTCAGATAATAGAGGGGGATACTGAAGCCAGAGAGATTTTTGTTCCTTTTCCCAGTTGGAACTCTGGTAGAAAAACTAATAGTACAGAACGGTCTGGAATCAACCTAGGGCAGTCCTGTTGGTTTAAAGAGAGCAGAGAGGTGTGATCAAGTTGAGAAAAACTGTTTGGCATTCATGAGTTGCCCTTGGCTCTCTTTGGTCATGAATGTCCCCTGCCCTATTTTAGGGGGAATGACAGAGGCAGCTGAGAGCCTGCAGGCATGTCATCACTGCCGCCATAGTCATCTGTGAAGATGACTTCACAGTAAAGGCTGTATAGTGATATGCCTAAATTTGAGAACAGATGGTGGACAAGGAAGAGCATTAGAATATTTCCATCGACAGCAAGAGTGCCAAGATGGGTGCCAGTCAGCCAGGGAGCTTCACTGACCCCAACCAAGTTGACAGGGATGAAAGGCACAAGTTATTCCAGGTATAAATCCAGCAGGCTTCCAGGATGGGGACCCAAGTAACCATTGCTCAGAAACTTTAGCCAGCACATACCAGGAGCCAGCATAAGGCAACAGTGTTTCCTTTTTCTTGACACTTTGAAGTCAAATAAACTACTGTCAATAAACCTGGATGCCTTCTTGGAGTGGAGCAAATGTAGAGTAGAATATTTTAATAGAGGAGAGGCTGAGTTTTAAAAAAGATTTAGTTAGAAGATAAACATTATATTATGATGGGCAAGTTTACTATTTATGTTCACCCACTATTAAGTAGCAAAGGAGCTACTCAAAAAAATAAGATCAGTTATAGATAAAAGAAGATATATTTTCTGTGAAGATTTGAGTGCAATCTAAATGAATTTGTGAGGCTATTAGAATTGCATTATAACTCTTTGTCATCAGTTCTATATATACCAATGGGAAGTGAGTGGCTTGAGGGCAGAAAGATGTTTTATTTCTCTTTAGTGTCTGTTGTTACTAGTGCAGTGCTTGACATATAGAAAATGCAAAAACAATGTTTGTTAGGTTAAAATGAATTTATTGCGTTCAGGAGCATTGGCTTTAAAACCAAGATTCCCTTGTGCTTGGGCTCAACAACCCTAGGCTAGTATTCTAGTATCTTTTCATTGGTTTTGAATCTTGATGGACTGGTTCAAGGTCAGTCTAAGCAGAGGTATTAACATCAGCAAAGACTTGAAAGGTGTTTGCAAAACAGCTAGCACTACAGTTGGGCTGATTAGTGATCATTATTGTCAGGATTAAATTTCATTAGTAATATTAAAGGTTACAATTCATTAAGCACTTTTACCGTTAACACGTTATTATGCTTTGCAGTTTAAATCTTTCATTTTAATTAATAATCCTAAGGCAATGGTTAATACTGTGGTATTAACCAGTTTCCAATTAAGAGATAGAAATAATAAAGTAATTTAAACAGGTAAAGCTTAATATGAAGAATTAATAACTGCAGTAGGGGATTGCAATAATAAGGGATTGACTGAGTGGCTAATAAGAGGAAGAGAGCATCCTGAAGAATAGGAGATATAGAAAGATATCTCTATCCCTAGGGCTGATGAAAACTGTCCAAGGAAGGGACAATTCTAGATATAGTTCCTGCAACAGGGCTGAGATCCAGTTGGAAAGGGTGTAGCTGTGGTTCACTGAGTTAAACCACTGGTCAGAGAGACTCACTGGGAATTTGCCCTCTGGGATGATGGGGGAAGCTATCCATGGGAAGGCATCGAACCTCAGAACTCCATGCAAAAGCTGCTTAAGGGGTTATCAGGAGAAGGTGTTCAGGGATAGATGACAAAATGGTGGCACCTCTCTGCAAAGCTGCCCAAGTGGGTGCCAAAGTAAGCTGCCCATGAATAGGTCTACTGGCTGCCCAATTTATGCAAGAATTGGGCTTTATAGAAGTTATGTGTGCTGTAAGAGCCTGGGAGTGAGCATACCAGAACCAGGAACAGAAACCCCTTCTTCCTGCAGCATCTCTCCAACACCCTCTGCTGATAAAGTTTCACATCATACCAATTGGAGTAATATTTATGGGATTTAGTTCCATCACAGGGATAGAGGTAAGAAAGGTAAATTTGGAGCTGAAAGACGAGAAAATGATAAATGGCATAACCAGCTTGTCTGCGCTTTACAGATTACAAAATTGAGTGCTAAAGAGATTTGTTCCTCTCTTAGTCACACATGTGATCAGAAAAGCTTGGAATTCAAAACCTTCTGCATCTGGTTTCCATTATATATTGCTGCTTTACAAGATTCATCTGACAACAGTGTTTTAAATGGATCGCAGTGGGGTGAGGTTGCTGTAGGAATATTAGGTAATTGTTATAGAAAGTCAGGTTGGAATAAATGTACTTCTCAAGTACAGGAGCATTTTTTACACAATCTCTGAATTTTCTTATCCAAGTTAAGGTGATAATTATGAAAATTCACTGTTGTCAAACTAACACAAGGTAGAAATAGATGATGGGAAAATGTCAACACACTCCTTGAAAGGATTTAAGGTTTTTATATGTGAATAATGTATTCGATTTTATGTGTATCGACAGCTGTGAATGGCAGAAAGTGCAAGAACAGTCTTCTTTTTAGAAGGTCAAGCTCCTCCTAGCTTTCAAGTTCCAGAAAGGCCTCCTGGTTCAGATGATGCCATCTGATGATGTGGTGATTCCAACAGGTCTTTTAACATTTCTTTCCCAATCCTTTCAGAGATTTTTAGGTCCTTCTTATCCTTCCTGACTTACTTGGAGTCTCTGACTCTCTGCATGATTGCTTACTAGCTGCGGGTAACTGGAAACATCCCCAGCACATTCCTGAGTGCCTAATTGTCACTTTCCAGGATTACTTTCTCAGGTGTGTCAAACCCTAGTAGGTCCCAGATGTCAGACCTGTCTGAAATACATACTTGAATTGTATGTTATCGCTTGTCCATAATTTATTGGGGCCTATAAAGAGAAATCTGAAACTATGATTTTCATATGAAAAGTATACCAGAATTTATAGAATCTGTGCTATACTAGTTTCCCACTATACCATACCCACTTTCACTGAGCTCAGTACTATAACTTCATAGCAAAACTGCTCTTTCTGTTTTTCTCCTGCCCCCTCGATCCCTACCATCCCCCTACTAGGTCAATAGACAGTATGGCACAGTGTTTGAAAGTGTGTTGGTGGTCCTGAGAATGCACCACACAAACCTTCAACTATAAGAAGAATAACAGACCATGGGTTCCATCTGTTGCACTCTGACATTTATCACTACTTTTGCATTGAGGTCACTTTTCCCACAGGCTGCTCCTGGTCAAAGACTGAGCAGGGCAGGAATAATAAGGGAGACCCAGTTCTAGGAGACAGAGGATGCCTCTGATAGCAGCTTTTGCCTGAGGACTCTCTGACAGTCCTACTAAACCTTCCTGAGACTTCCTTAAGGTCTAGGTCACTTGCATCAACCTTTGCTCCCTCTCTCCCTCACTTTTATAGTGATTTACTAGCTGTTGAACAGTTCATCCATTCTTTTCTAGCTTCTCCCTCATTTCTCTGCATAAAATGGGAACAATAATGGTTATATACTACATAGAGTTTTAAGGAATAAGAAAATGGATGTATCTAAAATGCATTTAGTAACTGCTCAGTAAATATTAGCTATTATTCTATCAGGTTTGCAGCACAGTTTACTGTGTGGAAATGGAGTCTATAAAATCACATATGAAATATTAAAAGTGTTTTTCATCATATCTTGCTAGGTATCTTTTGAATTCCTAATTAATACAAAAAAGGGGAAGTTACAGTCTCTAAGAAATTTAAGGAGTTGAGGAATAAATCAGAAAATAAGAGCAATACTTATGCTTTTCATATATTGTTAGCGTAGTGGTTAACATAGAAAACATTTCCAAGAGCATAATTAAAAAAAACCCATTTTGCTGTATTTAGCCATTTTACATGAATAACAAAGGACAATAAATTAGAGGAGTCAATAAGACATCATTGAAGGCTGTGGGAAGGATAGCAGGATGTGATAAATTGATATTTAATGAACAATAGCCAACTTGTGCATAATCACTTCTGTAACATTTATAGAGCATATCTGCCAAAAATTAAATAATAATAAAATTATTTTTCTCAATGGAATTTCAATATGGACATAAATGTTTTAGAATAATTACCTTGGAGTACTATCACATAATCTGAAACTATGTTATATTTCATGCTTTTTACCTAATTCTCACAACTACAATCTTGTTTCATATCAGGCTAAACCAATGAATGAGCCTATAATGATCCTATAGAGGGCACTCATAGGCTTGCTTATTTCTAGTTTCTAGTTTAGTGGATTCTAGATTTAATCAGGAGTTGGATAAATCCAGTCATATTAAAGATTTCTGTATCCCTTTATATCTCTTCAGTATTACATCAATTAGGTCGTACATGGAGTCTCTGAGACTTTCTAAGGTGTTCTGGAACAGAAATTATCCTGGGCTTCGTCCAACAAATTGAATTCTGCAAGTGTGAGTTTTCCGGGATATTTTTCTCAGCATATTTGATGCATTGACAAACACTGTTTCCAAACAATCAGTCAGATCTTATTCCATCAGCTTCCCTAATATCTATAGCTGTTTGGTTTGTCATACGGTTCCTATTAGAATTCTGTCCAAGAATAAGCAGTAAGTGAGCCATATGGATTTTAGCCTTCCCCTGGTGAATGAAAATGTGTTTGATTGCACAGCTGATGGTTTTTAGAGGAAGGCCAGCACATATGTCACAGATGCAAACCCCTGCTGGATCCTTTTATACATCTGTCTTGAAAATAAGCTATGGTAAGGATCTTATTTACACATAAGGTAACATGGTTCTCTGGTCTTTGTGATTCTGAAGCAAAATTCTTTAAGGCTTTTAAATTTTTTTGTCTTTTCTCTTTAATCTGTGCTAATACATCAAAAAGCCTGCTGTCCCATGGAAACATAAGTTTTGTACATCTGACATATCTAATGAATGGAAGAAAGGCATATTTCAGCAAGGTTTTAAAATAACATTTGTCATTCTAAAAATTTTAATTATAGCATAGTAATATATTGAAATGAGACATTATGCCTCTGTTTAGAAAATGTGTGATAAATACCTCCACATTTCAAAGTGAGATTCTAGATTCCTTAATCAAAAACTTATAAAGGAGATGTTTAAGAAAAAAAAAATTGTGACCTATAGCTGAACATCCACCTCCAGCCAAATGAAGATAAACACTGAAGAAGTAGCTGAGGATTCTAACCACCCTGGGGAGGGCGAGTTCTGTTTCCTCCTTCAATTCAGATGAAGGAGAGTTTCAGAGGACCACACAGACATCTTGGTGGGTGTTCTAGTTTGCTAGCTGCTGGAATGCAATATACCAGAAACAGAATGGCTCTTAAAAAGAGGAATTTAATAAGTTCCTAGTTTACAGTTCTAAGGCCAAGAAAATGTCCCAATTGCAACAAGTCTATAGAAGTGTCCAATCAAAGGCATCCAGGGAAAGATACCTTGTTTCAAGAAGGCCGATGACATTCAGGGTTTCTCTCTCAAGTGAAAAGGCACATGGCAAACACAGTCACAGTTTCTCTCTCATCTGGAAGGGCACATGGCAGACATGGCATCATTTGCAAGCTTCTTCCCCTGGCTTCCGCTTTCATGAAGCTCCCCAGGATGCATTTTCCTTCTTCATCTCCAAAGGTCGCTGGCTCATGGACTCCATTTCGTGGTGCTACAGCATTCTCTGCTCTCTCTGAATCTCCTATTTTCTGAAATGTTCCTTTTTATAGGACTCCAGAGACTTATAAAGACCCACCTCAATGGGTGGAGACATGTCATCACCTAATCCAGTTTAACAACCACTCTTGACTAAATCACATCTCCAGGGAGATGATCTGATTACAGTTTCAAATAGACAGCATTGAATAAGGATTATTCTGCTTTTACAAAATGGGATTTTGATTAAAACATGGCTTTTCTAGGGTCCACACATCCTTTCAAACCAGGACAGTGGATATTGCCACAGGTCAAAGATGCATATTTCCTGAGGATCAATTGTGGGCAAGCTGCTGAGAAAAAGACATTATGGAAATCTTTTAGAGAAACTTTTCTCAAGTTATCCACCTGAAATGATAATTGAACTCAAATAAAGATAATTAGAGATCAAATTGGAAGGTAAAGCGTCAACTGGACAGTGCTACCTGGATCAGAGAACTGCTGGTGGGAGACTCCAGGATGAGAGAGTATTTTAAAAGAATCCACAAAGCACCTCAGAAAAGAAACAGTCATCATAAAACATCATCCAGGTCTTGACAAAGTCAAAACAGCTCAACCCTTTATGTCTTTTTCCTTTTCTTCCTCTACCACCAAACTTAGGGGTTGTTAACAGTCACAGTTAGTTAGCAGGCAGAGGAGTAGAAAGGAGCAGGTAGAACAAGGAGTGGGAACAAACACCTGTGTCCTCCTTTCCACCGCATCCTTTTATCCTACAGGTAACCTGAAGTGGGAATAGGAAAAAGTCTTAACTTTTAGAAATAGCTTTATTGAGGTAACGACTTTGTTTATATTTCCATGTAATTTTTAGCAATATTTACCTACCATAAAATTCCCACATTCCATGTGTGCACTTAAATGATATTTATGAAATCTACAGAATTCTACAACTATCAGCTAGAACTTTCTATGAATTCAGAAAATTATCTCATGCTCGTTTGCTGTCAATTTCTGCTCCCATGTCCAAGCTAAGGCAACTACTACTGTGTTTTCTGTCTCTGCAGAGTTGACACTTTAGAAATTTTATATAAGTGGAATTATACAACACATTGGAAGTCAACTGTACTAATTGATACCAAAAGGGCAAGAGTCTCATCAATAAATCGATCTATAAAGTCTTTTTATCTTTTTATGTATTTATATTACATAAAAATAATCTTTTATTTACAGCTTCTTTCACTTAGCATATGCTTTGAGGTTCTTTCATTTGTAGCATGTATCAGCAGTTCATTTCTTTATATTCCAGGGTGGTATTCCATTCTTTAGCTTATCCGTTCACCAGCTGATGGACATTTAGATTGTTTCCAGTTTTTGCTATTATGTATCATGTAGCTATGAACATCCGTGTACACATCTTTTGTAGAAATAGGTTTCCGTTTCTCCTGGGTAGATACCTATGAATGGATATAGTAAGTAATGTTTTACAAAGTGAATATACTATTTCACATTCTCACCACAATAGCTGAGAATTCTAGTTATTCCACATCTTTGACAATTTTGTTGTATCAGTTGTTTTATTATAGTCATTCTAGTGAGTGTTAGATGGTATCTTGTTTGGATTTTAATTTACATTTCTCTAGTGAATAATGATGTTGAGCATATTTTATGTGCTTATTGGTATCTCTCTCTTTGGTGAAATAGATATTACATATATCACTTTTTTTGTGAAATATCTTTTCAAGTGATTTCTCAGTTATTTAATTGTCTTCTTATTTTTTACACATTCTTTGACTCATCTTTTCATTTACTTAATTATGCATTATAAAGAGTAAAACTTTCAATTTTGTTGTAGTTCAATTCATCTTTCTTTTTTCTTCTGTGTTCACTCTATTGTTGTCATATTTAGGAAATCTTTGCTTAACTCCAGATCACAAAAATGTTTTCTTCATTTTCTTCTAGATGATTTATAGTGTTGACTTTTACATTTAGACCTATGATCCACGTTCAGTTCATTTTTGTGCATATTGCGAGGGTAAAGTTCTAAATTCATTTTGTTTATGTATATCCAATTATCATAGAGCCATGTGTTTGAAAGATGTTTTTTCCCCCATTGAATTGTCTTGCACTTTTATCATAAATAAATTGACCATAAATGTAAGGTTTATTTCTGGACTTTCTACCTTGTTCCATTAGTCTATATCTTTTCCCAGTACTTCATTCTTTGTTTACTATAGTAGTTTTATAGTGAGTTTGAAATTACGTGGGGAAGTCTTCTAATTTGATATTTATTTACCAAATTGTTTTAACTATTCTAGGTTTTTTGCATTTACATATAAATTTTAGCGTCCACCTGTCAAATTCTATGAAAAAGCCTGATGGGATTTTAATAGGGATGACATTGAATCTGTAGATCAATTTGGGGAGAATTACCATAAAAGTTTAAATTTAAGGGAAGTTCAGAATTTTAAAAATTATTACATAAGTCTGGTCTTGTAGACATATGTGATCAGAGAACATTCATTGTAAGAATCATTAAACACAGTCATGGGATTGGTATTGATTCATCTACTTGTAGAGGAGCTGTTTTTACAAAGTGGGTTTCCACAGGTCAGTCATGAAGAAAGATAAGGCTATGGAATGATTGGCACCTAATAGTCCTGTAATTTTACTTATTAGTTGAATGGTATTCAGAATCATTTGAGATAATCAGAAATTCCATTTGCTATTTTTCCTTAGTCTTATTGAAGCCTATAACTAACCTATTTGTGAAGTCACAGGCAAGATAGTCATAGAAATACCCCTTTCAGCTTGTATATTAACTAATCATTTTTTTCATTTATTTATTCATTTTTCAAGTCAATAATATCTGAAGCCAGTCAAAAATCAATCATTCACCCCCAAATATTGCAAAGATATTTTAAAAAAAAAGCCAAAAAGTAGGGAGCATGAAGTTTCTTTTGTCTGGTATTTCACATTCTCTGTCTTGCTCTCTGGACCCTTCGCTTAGCTAAGCTCTTTCTATGTAGTATACACAAATGGAATATGTCTATTACTTCCTGGGCAAACAACATGGATTTAGTGCCTCATAGACTACTAAGAAATGCAAGGAATGCATTATTTGGCCTTAGCAGCTAAGTTGTCAATGACAGACCATCCAAGGATCCCCGTTTCTGAGCAAAAATAGAATGCAGAGATGCTAAACAAGTTTGAAGACATAGTCAGGTCTCTGTGAAGGAAATTAGGACTCACCCATAGGAACTATTGATAAGTAAAAACTCAACTCCCATTTTAAATTTCTGTCCTCCCATTTTTGATGAAGAAAACAAATTAAACAAGATGAAGAATGAATACTGAGAAAAAAATAAATGGTACATTAATACGTGCCATTTATCTACCTCCTGACTTATTCCTTAATTTTCTTCTAAAATTGAATATATACATAGTTTACTTTGGTCAACTGGTTTCAGGTCGAACTTAATGAACACCTATCAATTCAGAGAAGAGTGGTGTTTCCTTAAGACACAAATATCGATGACCAGGACTAGCAGATAGCTGCTGATAGCCAATTCGTTCTTAAAGATATCAGAATTAATAGCTAATAGAAGTAGACACGTCAGGTGATTAACTCTACCTTACTCTTGGCTCTATTTCTCCCAGCAGAAGAAACTTCAGTGAATATAAGAAATACATAAGGTTCTTGTTAAAAATCAATTTCTTGTGTCCCATACTCAGACATTCTGATTTAGTGTATGTGTGGCATCTAGAAATCTGCATTTTAATCAGTACCTTAGGTGACTAATGGTTCAGAGCTGGGGCCACACTTTTAGAAAAACTGTTGTGATGAGTGTTTTTTTCTGATTACAATTCTCCCAAAGGACTGCTTTGACTATGCACTTATAGCTGGTTGAAGGCTTGATAAGAACAGCTGAGGAGTCATGAATAGTGTTTAATTATAAGAAAGCTAATTAGCTTCTCATAAGACAGACATAATATATTATGGGTAGTAACTTATTTTAACAGTCACAGCTCAAGTGGTCAGCACAGTGAAGTACAAGCTGTTTAAATTGATTAACATACCTCAGAATCTATTGAATCTATCATTTTTCTTCTTCATCCCATTCCTTCCTTCTTGGTCTTATTTCCTCTTTTCATTTATTTTTTAATCCCTCTTTTGATAGATTATCTCTGTGTGTATATTTCTCCTTTCTTTCTTTTCACGTTAAGCCTCCTCCAACTTTTACTTTCAGTCCCAAGAAGTTGTTAATTTTATATCCCAAATCTGTTTATTTTTCCCTTCTTCTTCTTCCTCTTCCCCCTGCCTGAAAAGATATTTTTCCATCCTATGTTTGCACTGATCAAAGCAATAACCTCTATCTGATAAAATTCCAATTGAGTAATATTGTCAGACTACTCTTAATGATGAACATTATTAATGAGATAATTTATATGACAATGCCTTGAAAAACAGTGAAATTTTATTAAGCCAAAACACAAAGGTTTGTTTTTTGGTTGAAAAATTAGCAAGAATGATGTCTGGAATTTATTTTAAGATTGACTTCATAAGCAGTGAGAAGGATATGCATGGGATAAGCATACAACTGAGGCTCCACATGTTCCTCCTTGAGAAATTCCAAAATTATACAATCAATGCACTCACTAGAAGGAGGACGCAGCGTGCCAGGGGGGACCCAGAGCTGGGTATTTTCATAGCAATGGACAGTGGAGGGTGGGGGTGTGAGAACCACATCAACATCCATGGATCTCCTGATCTTACTTCTTTAAATACTATTCTATTTTATTTAATACAACAATATTTGTAAACAGAAGCCCTGGCCATAGTCTACCTATAGCCTCCATATGTAAGATTTTCTTATCTTGTGCTGTTTGTTCATCCTAAGTATAATCCATCAAAGAAAAACAGGCTAGATGCTGAATTATTCCTTCTATTTACCAGTTTTCACAGCAAGTAGATTATCTCCAAAAATAAAAAAATAAGTTCTAAAATACCATGATGAAATTATGAATGTTTAACACACTTCTGTGTATTATAAACATTATTTTCTCTCTTTTTTTTTCTGATGCTGAGACAGTTCCATGATTAAACAGTGGGAACCTATTCAGTTTGGCTTTTGTGTCCCTTTAAAACAAAACTCTTTTCTGTAACAGCAGAATAGTCCAGATTTCTTAGACATTACCTGCTTCAGCCTGAAGTCAGCTAATTCTCTAAGGAGCTTTGGATCCTTTCAGTAAGGAAAGTATAATTAGAGGCGACAGTCTGGAAGTTATCTTAACCTGATCAGTGTTTTAACCTCTTATATGGAACTATCTTAATCTCTTAACTGGAGGACAAAAGGATAACTGAGAGGAAAGGGTAGTATGATCAGAGGACAGTAATTTGTGTAAATATTTTAGGGCAATAGGAATGTCTGAGACTTTACTAATTTTAAAAATCCATTTGCAACTTATCTGTAATCTTTCATTTTAAGTTAACCTGATTCCTTATATTTTGATTCAACGTTTGTCCTCATTTCACAGACACCTGTAGGTTATTGTCTGTTTCACTTATTGAATCTCCTGGGTATTAACTTTATTAACTGTGAAGAATAAAATTGTCATCATGAGTGAATTGGGCATGCAATCTCAACTGATGTTTTCTTAAGCTGGTTTATCAGTATGCTGTGCAATATGGGACCATTTATTTATGCTAAGATCTGGTTCATTAATCATCTACAACCATTTTCCCCTTTATAAGTAGCAAAGTACTTGTTAATGAAACTGATAGATAATGAAAACCACATAATGAATCCTTCAATTTTGCATTAGAGTGTTAGACAGCAAATAAGAATAGAGAACTGTGGTGTTTTAGAACTAGAGGACCTGAAAGAAATCCCTATTTTGTAGATGAATAGAGATTCAAAGAGATAAATTAACTTCCTTAATGCAACATAGTTAGCACAAGGAAAAATTGTTAAAAATACGACTTTCAATGAAGACTATTTTCCCTCTTATTTATCAAAGTTCATTTTACTTGGGAAAAACAGGTGAGTGTTCAACTTTATTTTAAAATATGATTAATTGGAAGGAAAATAAGTACCTAAGTATTTATTTTAAATAAGGGTGTAATTATATGTACATAAAAATATATAGATTTTAAATTAATTACACAATACTTTCATCATGGAATTCCTTTTTGAGGAATGTGCAGGAAACAGACAATATGGTTAGGAATATGTTTCTGTGATAAAATAAAACATATCCATGCTCAAATGAAAGATTCTAAGTAAATTTCTCACCTTTTTGAAGATTTATTCTAAATTACGTACCCTGAATTAAGGTGATTTCCTGTGGTACTAGAATTTTACAAATTTCATTTGGTAGGCAAAATCCAAATTAGAAAAGGAGAAATAAATCAAAATAACAGATAGTTTGAAAATAAATTTAGATGACTTTTTTCTGAGAACGCAAATTCCACATTTTTGTGAGTAGAAAGTAGGCAAAGCATGTTAGAATAGCTTGTAATTTTCATAGTGAGTCCTTGCCTATACATAGTTATTGCTCCAATTTTAAAAAAACACATTGATTTCTTACACATTTAAGTATACCTGTCTGAATTAACCCCCTATTTATAGAAAAAATATTGTGGTGAATCTTACGTACTTGGGATTAATGCTAAGTAAAAGATATATAACAAACCCTGTGCCAAACAATGCAGGAGGTACCATGTAATAGAGTCCCTGGCCTAGAGGAAGCAGAGGCTTGGCTAGGATGAAAACACAACTATAATAAGAGACATGTAGTTGGCTAAGTGTGGCCTCTTAGTTTTTGCGTCAAGAGGTGGAATTTATGTCTTGAAACCTTTAATGAAATCTGGCCCAGTGTCTTCCTTTGACCAATAGAATGAGATGGCAGTTGCATTGTGCAGCTTCTGCCTTTGTGCACTTGAAACACTGCTTTGTGCCTATCTCGTAAGGAAGCTGCCATCACCTACTAGAGGACGAGACACCACATGGCAAAGAGGCAACATGCCCCAGCTAACCGAGAGCACAAGCCACCAGAGGTGATCAGAGATACAGTGATGCTGTAACAGAATCTAAAATAGGAGGCATTTCTTTGGGAATAGATGGTGGGTGGAGGCAAGGAGACTGTGGATGGAGGCTAGAGAAGGAGAGAAGAAACTACTGGAAACTGGAGAAAGGTTATATATTGAGGAATCACTGTCAAAACTGTCATTTACTTTAATTCAAAAGATAGATGTACCAAACGCACTTGCCTCTAAGGACATCTCTGGGCAGATGCTGAAAGTTCTCATTATCCTCTTCCTAGCTATGTATGATTTGATGTAGGAAGGGAGAGAGAAACCAAAGGCAGAACTGTTTGATTTGCAAGAAATTTAAAAAAAAGAAGGTATCAGATTGTTAGATTTAATGCTGGAGTCCTTTATAAGCAGAAGAAATTTAAATATATATATTTTAAAGCTACAGAGAGCACAGAATGCCACAGAGAGCTCAGGGAAGCTAGGGAGAAGAGAAACTAAGAGTCAGTGGAACACAGAAGTGAAAGGAGAGAACATCACCATGTGACAGAAAAGCCAAGGAACCCAAGAACTGCTGGCAGCCAGATGCTACCAACCTCAGGAAGAAGCAAGCTTATAGCCTCTGAAACTGTGAGCCAATAAATTCTTGTTTCTTAAGCCTAAGTTAGTTTAAGGTATTTGTGATCACCACCGAGCAAAACCAAGACATTACCTGAGCAAGGAACATTTTCTGCCTCTAGAGTTTGGATAACTGGCAAAAAGTGATGGGATGGATTTCTGAATTGCTATGAATAAGTAATTTCTATGTGATCTTTTCTTTCTTCCTTTTCTTTTTTCTTTATTTCTTCTCCTCCTTAAAATGAGAGTAACCTACCAAGGTTATTCTGTCCCTGTTTACCAATATATGTTGAATTTGTGTGTGTGTGTTTTGGAGGGAGAGAGATGCATCACTTGTCTCTTTAGTATACAGGTCTCTGGACCAGATCTGGGATCACTAGATGCTGGACTTGAGCCTGGAGCCACTTATGGGTCAGATTTTTGGTAGTGTGAGCGGGGATAAAATGTATTTTGCATGCAGGATAATTGTAAATAATTATGACCAGAGAATGGGTTGTGGTATATTTAATATGGTCATAAATTCTTCATAGATTCTCCCATTAAGAAGTGGAGACTTTTTCACCACTCTGAATCTGAGCTGGCCACTTGACCAGGTTTATCCAATAGAATGTAGCAGAAGTGCCATTTGCCTTTGTGAGTTTAGGCCTCCAGAGGTCTTGCAGTTTCCTTGTTTGTCCTCTTCCAGTCCTACTCTGAGACCCTCACGTGACCTAGTCATTCTGGCCTACAGGAAAATATAAGATCATTTGGAAGGAAACAAACTAATGAGTAGTTGTTATCCACTAAGGTTTGAGAGGGATTTGTCACAAAATGGTGTATAACAGAAATAAGGCATGATTTTCTATAAAAGAAAAGAAAAGACATTCTCTATAAGGAAAGAACGCATTTAGTTTGGGACAAAAATAAGAAAATGTTCATGAAAAATGTGATTTTTAAGATTAGTATTAAAAGATATGTCTGAAAAATGAGTTGAGAACAAGTTGTACAGGAATTTTAAAGCAGGGTAAAGTGTTGACAGCAGATTGAGAAGGCAATGGAAAGCTGGCATTTGTTTGTTCAGGGAAGCGACATAAACCTAGTGCATCTGTAGTGAAAGCACCAAATGCTTATTTAATTGTGTTTTACTCTATGGTGAGAAAATACCTGATTGTGTCAGGGAAAACCCCTTTAATGTTCATTTTGGGGAGCTTGAGAATGTAAGTGAATAAAATGTCCTAATGTAGAATTACAGTGCTGAATGTATTGGCATGCTGCAAACCTGCATGGATATGTGTGAACAGATAAGACATAGGAAAGGCTTCAATAAGCGCAAACAAGATGACCTTTTTGGGCAAAGTGTGCCACCTCTTTTATGCGTGGTCACAGGGTACTTTATGATATGTAGCCTATATGTGGAAAACATTTGCCCTCCCAGGTCATTTGCATTAATTTGTACCATAAATGCATCTTTTACCACCCTGTTCCCAGACTCTTGGGTTTGATGGATGACACTGCTTAGGTCTTTATTTTTCCTCTTTGCTTTCCCCGAGGGAGTCTTCCAGCGTGACCATGTTGATTGATGACCACACTCCCAGTGACTTCTTAGAGGGCATGTGTGGGGATAGCTTTATGGCTCATGGAACTCTGGGAACATTTCCAACCACTTTTACTTTGTTTCCATTTGATTTTGCTCACTTACAAAGAGTGAAGTTTGAGCTTATTTTCTTACTTTACTCTGCCTCATAGAGGACTCTCTTGGGTCTTGATTTCAAATACTATACCCTCATCTGAATGTTTCATTGTGCCATCCAGTAGGCACTTCACATGCGCTCACTTGTGTTGTTATCTGTCATTCATGCATCTCCTGCCTCTGATCTTGGTCAATGTCTTAATCTCTTCCACAAAGAGTTTGGCATAATGGAAGTTAAAGTTATGCTGTTATAATGGTGTTATCATTCATTATATTTTCTCTCTATTATAATCTGTTGGATTTTAGGTATGTGCTATGTAAATTAGCTGAATTTTTAGCAATAATGATTACTACTTAACCTATTAATTTCCTTGTGCTTACTTCTGTTTTCTAAGTTAATGCTACCAGAACTGCCCTCCTAATTGTCAAGTTGCCTTGTAATTATAGACACAATAGGTGCTTCCTAGTCACTAGTCTGAGAAATAAAAAGAACATCAGGTAAGAGTTATTTAGTGCAAGGAACAACAGCTTTTGTCTTGAAATAAGTCCACAAGGTAATAACTGTTATAATCCAAATTTCCTTCCTTCCTTCCTTCCTTCCTTCCTTCCTTCCTTCCTTCCTTCCTTCCTTCCTTCCTTCCTTCCTTCCTTCCCTCCTTCCTTCCTTCCCTCCCTCCCTTCCTCATTCTTCCAACCCTTCCTCCACACCCCTCCAAAAGAACAAACCAAACAACAATTTTGGTTTTTGATTGCTTAAGTTTACAGGTTCCCTTAAAAGTACTGAAAAAACATGGAGAAAACCTCTTAGGTCAGTTTTCTTTCCTGAGGGATCCCCAAACTCTGCTTCTTATATAGATCATCACTGAAACACTAAGGTCTGTTTTCTCTTGTACATTCAATATTGCCCAACAATTGCTGCTGCCTTAATGCTATTCTAATCATGGAGAGTCTCTTGAAGTCCTTATTTCCATCTATTGTTGATGGTTGGGAATCAGCCTTACCACCACATCTTTCTAAGGTCCCTGCAATGCTGAAATGCCATGGAATTCATTTCTCAGACTCTCCCTCATCCTATAGTTCCAGGTTGGCAGAGGCCAATGAGAGGCACTTCCACTTGATTAGGAAATCACAAAGAAAGAGAGGTTATTCTCTGAGAGTACTTTCAACCTGATGCTGTGCCAGATAGAAATTCACTTCAGCTTCCCAGATGGATCTGGAAATCACCCCTTTCACTGCTGCAGCTGGAGAAAGTGAATGGGAGTTTCCAGATATTTACAGGAGTTGAAGCAGCTTCTCAGGGAGTTCAAGAGAAACCCTCATATAATTTCTTCAGGAGGTAGCAGCTTTCCTACTTTGACCTCCATCTTCCAGTGGCTGGGTAATTATTTACTTCTCATATTAAAATTCTTCATACTTAGAATGCAAAAAAATGGCTTCTGTTTTCCTAGCCAACCCCTGGTGGATAAACAATCCTTTAAGGCTGGTATTGATATTTATACTTCACAGTTAAGAAAATAGTTTCTATGAGCCACTTCATTTGAACAAACATGCAAAGCTAGTAGGTGGAGGAGAGAAACTGGTGCAATATCTGTCTTAGGGTTGATCAAAATTACCTTGTACTGCTGCTGCTTCTGCCATCTTATTAAAGATGCTTTCTGTGCTCAATTCCGGCACAGCTACCTCATCTATCCTCTAATGTTCTGTGGCTCATGCTCACCCAGGTCCCAAGCCAAGAAACCTTGCTTTGAAATATGAGCCTCTTTCTAGTGTCAGGGCTCTGAACTCTGTCCTGACTTAGTAGCTGAGGAATGTCTCTTTGTGCCACATTTTAAGGACCAAGCAGCTTCTCTCCCCTTTCTGCACTCTGCAGACTTGACAGATTTGTGAAGACTGTGCTTATCTGTCTTAGCTCCAGGGAGTTGACTTTCAGCTCAAACCACCTGATTGATGGTGGGGAGCCAGGTGATTAGTTTCATTTCTGCTGTTAGCCAGATTTTCCCTTTTCAGTTAACAGATAATTGGCTTTTGTGCCCAATCTGTAGATTTTATATTCCTCTTTTTTTGTGGTTCTTTCCTTTTTAAGGAAAGAAATGAAATCATTTTGTGCTTTTTATTTATAGTATCTCCTATGACATCCTCCATTCTCTTAAATATTTCTTTACTAGAGTCCATTGATATTCTGAATTAATAAAATACAGAGATTTTCACATTTACTTTTGGTATAACAACCAAAAAACCTAAAGATGCTACTTTTAAATTTTATTCTGTGACTTTCTATGTAACAAATTATTTACAATAAGGAATATATATATATATATATATAGTTACGATTTACATTCTCACTCTGTCATAAATCTAGCACCTTTTGTAAATTTTAGAAGTAAAATATCAAAATTATCTAATTTTTCTTGTCAAAAATTTAAATTATGAGACAGTTAGCTGAAAATTCATTGCTAAATATATGAGTAACTTCATTTTTCTTCAGAGACAAGTGATTTATGGAAAAATATGGAATGGAATTTCAGTATGTTTTGCTTTATTTCATGGAGATTTTCAATTAAATGACTGCTTTTGCTGTCAATTATCATGGGAAGATAAGCTAAATCTACTTAATTAAACAGTCACTTTTGAAATTTCTGGATCTAACTTTAACCCAGTTTAATGTTAATTTAGCCTCTTTTCAAAGGGAAGTCAATAATTTACCTAAGAATTTCTGTTCATTACTGTGAATTAGTGAACCCATTTAGCAATGTCAAAAGGAGATAAGAGATATTTTGAAACGGGAAAGCAATATTCTGGATGGAGTATGATAATCACAAACTTATCTCTATTCACTTCTTACTGCCATGAAAAGATATAAATACTTTTGTCTAGCAGCCTCTTTTCAATTCTGTTTTTATACCTGCCAGTGCAGCAAATTATAAATTGACTATATAGAAGTACTAAATTCAATTCTATCATGTGGACTTACTGATTTTAATCATCACATTTCAAATACTTTCTGTGGTCTCCTTTCATTTATTCGCCCCGTCTAGAACTTTATTAAGTATCTGGTTTATATGCTAGGTATGCCAAAATGTTTTTTAAAAGAACAATGGTCCTTGATATCGAGGACTAGGAGAATAAAGGATGAGACAAACATATAAAGTAGTAAATTATAATATAAACTAGAAAATCTTGAAAAAGAAATAGGAGTAAGTAATTGGATCATCATAGAAGAGGTATTGACAAACTGTGCTTCAATCATCTGGGAAGGCCATTTATTGTCTGGGACCTAAGGAGTATGGGTAGGAGTCTGCTATGGATTGTCTTATGTGTGAACTTGTGTAGGCTATCATACCCAGCTATTTAATCAAAGCCAGGTGGTCCTGTGAAGGTATTTTGTAGATGTGGTTAACATTTGTATCAGTTGACTTTGAGTAAAGTAGATTTTCCCCAAAATGTGAGTGGACCTCAACCAGTGAATTGAAGGACTTAAAAGTAAAACCTGAGGTTTCCTGGAGAAGAAATTCTGCCTCAAGACTACAGCATAAAGTCCTGCCTGATTTCCAGTCTGCTGGACTGCCCTATAGATTTGAGATTTGCCAGCCACCGAAATCACTTGAGCTAAATCTTTAAAAGAAATCTCTTTATAAATATACGGACATATGCTCACATAATTAATTTGTCTTCTCAGGAGGGTCTTGAATGATACAGACTTCTTTGGGCAAAAAGGTGGGTTGATGGGTGGGTTGGGGATGGGGTAAAAATGACAAAAAGATGCAAATAGTTTAGATATTTCCTTCAGGTTAAGAATAATGATAGGAATCAAATAGTCATCACTTTTGTATTTAATCTTTACAGCCATATTTAATACAAAGCTCTCTTTCCTTTTTATATTCTCCTACCCTCTTATTTTTGACTCCTAATGATAGTTTATCATATACTTGATGACACACAAGTACAGTTTTAATGTGTTTTTAGTTATGCTACACAATTCCAAATTCTTTAAAGCTAAAGTAAATAAGGAATACGTTAAGAAGTTAATATTCTCATGATCCCTTTGAGGTAAATTTGACAATAATGCCCCCTGCAAAGAGAACATGATTGTCTTCCAAGAGTTAGCAAGAGAATAGAAATATCTAGCTGAAGGTGTTTCCAGGGACTTCTACTCCTCAAAAATAACAGTATCCTCAAAGATTGGCCAAACTAATTGATTTGATTTTGAAGGGGGATGTATTCCTTTAAAAGATAACTATTCAGGTGTCTTTGCCCATTCTGAACACAGTCTCACAAATATCTGAAATCTTTGTGGGGTAATGGACTGAGATGAGTTTCCTTATCTAGCATTAAGTCCATGAGGAGTTAGAGGATCGACTCTGGTACTGATTCTGGCACTTCCTAGCAATGTGGTTTGGGTAGTTTGCCTAACTTCTTGGAGGAACAGCTGTTTCCTTGCTTACAAAATGGAGATTATGCCATCTAGAGAAGTGAAAATGAAATAATGTATATGGAAAGGAACTACATAAACTACAAAGTACTTTATTAACCCCCTCGACATCACAAGGTCTTCCCTGTGTGATGTGTAAGGCACCATTCCAGGTGATACAAAGGAACCACATGACCCATGGCATTAGTCAGCAATGCCAGGGCTGGACCATGGACCCCATCTGATCTCTCTGAATTCAAGATCCTTTCTGCTATAGCATGTGGGTTCTTTACTTTGTGCTGTAGAAATGAACTTTAATATTGCTGTGTTAGCAATTTTGCCACTACAAATGATCATTAGTATATTTGTGGCCCACCTGCTTTCATAAAGTAGGAGCTGTAAATATAGAAGGAAATAAATTATTTCCCATTAATCTGTGCCTGAAATGCATTTCTTTTAAAATTCTTAGATATATCTGTCATTACATGCTTAATACTATGTTAATTCACACTAATGACTTGAGGATTCTCAGGAGATAAATAATTTTTACAAATTGAGTAGTGTTGGACATTAAAAAATAACATTATAAAACCAGAAACGTGAATCCCAAGGATATACCTGCTTTATTTATTTTGACAAGGGCAGTTTACTTTCTGTACCACATAATAAAGTACAACTGTGGAAATAGTAAATACTGTAGACTGGAAAATAGTAAAGCAGTTTTATTGAAGCAATAAACCCTGAATGGGAGGCACCATCACCATTAAATTGTTACTAAATATTGAGTTAAAGATGCAGGGTTATTGTGTATTTTATTTTCTATATCACAGCCGATTCAGAATTGTGGAATTCTAAGGGAACATAAGGGATGTGATAACTGCTCTTCTTTACCCTAGTAATCTTTAGTATGAAAACATTGTGCTGAATATCTAAACAATTCCAAGTGGACATATTTTTTCAGTTGGTTGGAATATTTAGTTAATAAAACCAAAGTCATGAATGAGTTCAGAATAGAGCTATAGAGCTCTGCAGTGAGAAGACACAGGTGGTCTTCACTGAAAACACTTGTGCAAATACAAGCGTTGGGCACAAGCAGCAGTGGTGTCAATGGGTAGATTCAGGGAGCCACATATATACAAAGTATTTACACCACAGAGGTGGACCCCTTCCTTGTTGGTTTTGCCTGCTCATGGAGTTCATGTCCACTCACTCAGCTTTACTGTGGTCATGAGATTCTCAAAATCCAAGACCATAGTTTATGCCTCCTCTGGGTTCTCTAAGGGACCATGATAAGTTAAAACTCATAGTACCTGTTCTTAAGTATAAAAAAACTTGACCAATTTCATTTATTTTAGCACTGGAAGAGAAGAACCATATTTTTTCTTTCATTGAACCTGTAAATTTGGGTATAAGATAAAGCTAGTGAGTGGATTATAGTGAGAAAGGGAGAAAAAAACAGTGCTAATGGTAAAAATACATGGGAATAACATTCTTGGTTATATTTTTAAGTAGGCACAATTAAGTTTAAAAGACTTAGTAAAACCCCTCACCACTTCTTGGAAAGCAAAGTAATTCTTACCATTGTATTCTTTATTTCTGATGATTGCTAACTTTTTTCACTAGTGTCATGGAACTTGGAGCCATACGCAAATACTTTCTATGCTCCATTTATACATTTTAGCCTTGTTTAAATTCAAATTAAGCTGAAAACTGATTACCATTTTTCACTGTGTGAACATCCAGTATGCATAAATAGGACTATTATTAATTATTCAAAACTTTCAGTAGGCCATGACCCATATGAAACAAACAAAAGTAGTAAATGAAACTGTTTTTATTTAAGGAAAGTCTATGATATATTTTGAAGCCAAACTTTCTCCTTTTACTCAATTTTCTTTGTTGATATGGTATACAATGCAATAGTGAAACAAAAGTACTGTCAATTTTAAATGCGAGTATTTTTTAAAATATCAAATTGTACTTAACTTCTTTTAATTAAATAGAATGTGTTTATCAACTGCTAGTTTTAGTTCAACAGTCTATAAATAAAGAACTAACATTAAAAATATGCTGAGAAAGCATGAAACAGTGAAATTACATTTTTCCTTGGTTTCCTGCTTCCCCTTTATTCTTCTGCTCTCATATCTGAACTGCCCTAGCTCATTGTGTATAATGAATTCAAAAGAGGAGATAAAGTGGTGGTCTGTGAACTCTGAAGAACTCAGAGGGGAAACTTGAACCTTGTTTATAGAGCCTGAAGTTATATACTGTGGTCAAGATTAGAAACACAAAAATCCATGTGAGAGCAGAGTTGCAAGGCCAGCGCAGGGTAAGGGTCTGGAGGTATATAGCCCTCGTGTGGATAGCAGTGTTTAATATCCCACAGGTTCAGACACTTCTGGGAAAAGGGCAGAGTGGAGTGGACTGACTTCATCCCTGCTCCATAGGACGAGATTGGGGCTGGGTAAAAAAATAACTGGGACTGCAGTCCCAGGGATGAGTGATTGAAGAGGATCTTCAGTTTTGGGGGGGAAGGAGAGAGATGGTGGGATTGGGATGGGAGAGCAGGGTGTGTCTGATTGTCCATGACCCCCACATGGACAGACAGCAGCACACAGGAAAGTGTAGCTCTGAGAGACGTGACAGTCCCTCTCTTCCAGCCTGCCTCTGCTGCTGGCTGGGGAGACTTGCCCAAATAGCTCCACAGCCATTAGCACCAGCAGGGAGCCCAGAGGCAAGTCTGGCCATCCCCCATGAAGAGCCATAACAGCCAGCACTGGGGCCAGTGGCCTGACTGGGCACCAGGTGCTGCAGGTCAGCTGTTCTCCTGGACCCTGTGGTCAGCTACACCATCCTGCTGCCACATGCCAGGACCAACCTACCCCACCCCACCAATGCCACATACACCATCTTCTCAGCTGGCTGCTGCAGTTGCAGGTGGACAGGCCTGAGGGGAGGAAGTGCCTCAGTAGTATCACCTGCTGGGAAAAAGTGGTAAATGTAGTCTGGCAAATTCCCTATCTGCCTAGGTTTTTAAAAGTATATTTTACCTATTTATTATTATTATTATCTTTTAATTTATATATATATTATATATCTCCTTTTTATTGATTTTTCATTTCTTATTTTTTTATTTATTTGTTTTAAATTTTCTCTCCCTTCTGTAGACACCAGTCTGAGTTCATTCCCAATATATCTTGAGATATCTCCTTCTGACTTTGGGAACTACAACTGTTGAGTTGGCGTTTCCATATTTTGAAACTTTATTTTACTATTCTTATATATTTTGGGGGGTAGATAGATGGGCTGGGAATCGAGCCTCCCATGTGGCAGGCAGGCTGCTGGTTTGCCACTGAACTACTGATGCACCCATGCCTAATTTTTAAAAGACCCTCAAATATAATTTTCATCTCTGACATGAGATATAGGTCTTTATTTGGTGGGGAATTACTGGCAAGCCAAGTGCAAAAGATAAGCTTCGACAAAGAACCAAGTAAGTGGAAAACTTTCGATGAGTGAAGGAAGCCAATTTGCAAAATAACCTTATTAAGATAATAAAATGCCCGAACACAACAGAAAATCACATAGGATGTGACAATCTGAGCAGAAAGGGCCCAGACAAGTGACAAAATCAAAACACTGGAAGGGACACAGAATATGGAAAACTCCTCAAGGATAATTATAAAAAAAGAAAAGATATCAGGAAGATACAAGAAGAGTAGAAAAAAGAATTTGAAAGATTAAATAGAAGATGGTAGATCTTACAGAGATTAAAGATACAGTAGACCAAATTAGAAATATACTAGAGACACATGATAGCACATTTGAGGAAGCTGAAGGAAAAAATGATGAGCGAGAAGGCAGAACAATTAAATTAGAATGCACAAAGAAACAAATGGCAAGAAAGAAAGAAAAATGGAACTGGATATTAGGGAAATGATGGACAATAAAAGGCATATAATAGAAGAATCATTGCTGTCCCAGAAGGGGAAAAGAAGAATAAAGGACTGGGAAGGTTTATTAAAGTTAAAATCAGGGAAAACTTTCCAACCCTTATAAAAGACATAAATATGCAGACTGAAGAGGCCAAACAAATGCCAAATAGAATAAATCCAAATAGGCCTACTCCAAGACACCTACTACTCACACTCAGCCTTTGTCTTGTGGCAGTTCCTCTCTTTGCTTCTCCAGGGCTGGCTTTCATCTCTTGGCTTCCCTTGGCTCTCTCCAGTTTCTGGCTTGCTTTAACAACTGATGGTGGTGTCTACTGGGCTCCAAACATCTCCAAACATCCATATCTCTGTTCTCCACATGTCTGCATCTGTGTCAGCTCTGCTGTGAAGTTTTTGTCAGCTCTGAGGTTCTTGTCATTTCTCTAGGCTCTGGCATTTCTGGCATTTCTCCAAAATGTTTCCATTTTTAAAGACTCTGATAATCTAATCAAGACCCAACTGAAATGGGTGGAGTCATTTTCATCTAATCAGAAGTTTATACCCATAACTGGGCACACCACATCTCCATGGAGGTAATGAAATCAAAAGATTGCACCTTTTTATTAAATCAGTATTAAAAGAAATGGCTGCCTCCACAAGATTGAATCAGGATTAAAACATGTTTTTTCTGGGGTATGTAGTATTTTCAAACTGGCACAGCATTCAACAAAATTCAGCATCATTTCCTGCTGAAAACACTTCAAAAAGTAGGAATTAAAGGAAACTTCCTCAATATCAAAAAGGGCATACATGAACAACTCATAGCCACCATCATATTTAACAGTGAGAGATTGAAAGTATTCCCTCTAAGATCAGGAATGAGACAAGGATGCATATTGTCACCACTGTTATTAAGCACATTGTACTAGAAGTCCTAGCTGGAGTGATTAGACAGGAGAAATAAATAAAAGGCACCCTAATTGGAAAGGAAGAAGTAAAACTTTCAATATTTGCAGATGACATGATCCTATACTTAAAGAACCCTAAAAAATCTATGATAAAGCTACTTCAGCTAGTAAACAAATTCAGCAAAGTGGCAGGATTCAAGATTAATGTACAAAAATTAGAAGTGTTTCTTTAGATAATTGATGACATATCTGAGGAGACAATTAAGGAAAAAATTCCATTCAAAATACCAACTTTTGGTATCCAGGTATAAGGCAATTTAAGGTATCTAAGAATATGTCTAACCAGGATGTCAAGGACTTCTACACAGAAAACTACACAATATTACTAAAGGAAAATTTAAAATGACCTAAATAGAAAGAAAGACATTCCATGCTCACAGATAGGAAGGCTGAATGTCGTTAGGATGTCAGTGCTACTCCAATTGATCTACACATTCAATGCATACCAATTAAAATCCCAACAATGTTAGGATTTGAAGACTTGGAAAAGCTAATTATCAAATTTATTTGGAAGGGAAAGAGACATGAATAGCCAAAGATATCCTAAAAAAAAAAAAAGAGTAGTGTGGGGGCACTAACACTTCCTGACTTTGAAGCTTACTATAAAGACACAGTGGTCAAAGCAACAAGATTCTGGCACAATGGAAGCAGTATCAATCAATGGAGTCAAATTGAAAGCGCGGAGATAGACCACCAATTATATAGAAATTATCTTCAATAAGGCCCCGAAATTCACTGAACTGGGGCAGAATAGTCTTTTCAATAAATGGGCATGGGAGAATTGGATATCAATAGCCAAGTGAACGAAAAGGACCCTAACTTACACAATATAAAAATTAACTCAAATGAATTAAAGACCTAAATGTAAGTGCCAGTACAATAAAACTTCTTAAAGAAAATGCAGGGAAACCTGTTCAAGATCTAGTAATAGGAGATAGCTTCTTAAACTTCACACCTAAAGCACAAGCAATGAAAGAAAAATAAATAAATGGGAATCCTTAAGATCAAGAGCTTTTGTTTCAATAGGACTTTGTCAAAAGATGAAGATGCCACCAACTCAATGGGAGAAAATATTTGGAAACCACATACTGGATAAAGGCTTGATATCCTGTATACATAAAGAAATTATACAGGTCATCAACAGAAGGACAAAAATCTCAATTATCTAATGGGCAGAAGATATGAATAGACACTTTTCAAAAGAACAAATATAAATGGCTAAAACACACATGAAGAGATGCTCATTTTTATTAGCCATATAGGAAATGCAGATCAAGAAGACATGAGATATCACCTCACACCTATAAGAATGTTTGAAAAAAGAAAACTACAGATGTTGGAGAGGATGTGGAGAAACTGGAACACTTACTCACTTTTGGTGGATATGTGTAATGGTGCAGCTGCTGTGAAAAACAGTTTGTCAGTTCCTCAGAAAACTAAATACTGACTTGCCCTATGAACTAGAAATATCAGTGCTCAGTATATACCCAGAA
Organism: Myrmecophaga tridactyla; assembly: GCA_004026745.1. NCBI lineage: Eukaryota > Metazoa > Chordata > Mammalia > Pilosa > Myrmecophagidae > Myrmecophaga > Myrmecophaga tridactyla. The sequence continues at coordinate 74,054 of PVIY010003058.1, forward strand.
GAACTGAAAGCAGTGACACAAACAGACATTTGCATACCAATGTTCATAGTGGCACACTATTCACAACTGCCAAAAGACGGAAATAATCCAAGTGCCACCAACATATGAGTGGATAAGCAAAATGTGGTACATACATGCAATGGAATATCAGTAAGATGAAATGAGGTCCCAAAGAATATGACAACATGGGTGAACCTTGAGGAGGTAAGGCTGAGTGAAATAAGTCAGATAGAAAAGGACAGATACTGTATGACTTTGTTATTATGATTCTGATAAAGGTAATCCCAGAGGTTACACTTTAAAGTATAGCAGACCTAGAGGTATCCAAAAACTGGAGATGGGGAAAGGCTACCCAAAATCAGGCTGAACTAAAATGCAAGGAAACAGCTAGAGGTGATGGTAATTAATTGGTTGGGTTATAAGTAGCATTGCCATATTGAAGATGAATGGGATTGAAAGTAGATGTATAGTGGCATGTATCCCACTGATTAAATCTACAGTTGTAAATAAGTCCTCATATGCACTATTTCAAATGTTTGATATTGGACATAGAATAAATAGTTAAGGGTTATGCGGGGGGAAATGCATGCTATGGCCAATAGTTAACAGAAAGACATCAACAGTGCCACAATACTTCCAGACATAACTAATTGGGGGGAAGGGCCAAGTCATAAGGGGTTATATTTTTTTAACTTTTTAAATTGTATGATACAACATATGTACAAAGCAACAAAAGAAAAAAAGCAATGGCTTTCAAAGCACTATTCAACAAGTAGTTACAGGACAGATCCCAGTTTGTCTTGGGGTATGATACCATCATCTCAGATTTTTCCTTCTAGCTGCTCTAGAACATTGGAGGTTAAAAGGAATACATATTTTTTTTTTTATCATCACAATTGACTTTTGTGAAAAATAACATATATACAAAAAAGCAATAAATTTCAAAGCACAGTGCAACAGCTAGTTGTAGAACAGATTTCAGAGTTTGGTATGGGTTACAATGCCACAGTTTTAGGTTTTTACTTCTAGCTGCTCTAAGATACTGGAGACTAAAAGAAATATCAATATAATGATTCAGCAATCATACCCGTTTGCTAAACCCTACATTCTCTGTTTAACTCCACCATCACTTTTGATCTTTCTCCTACTTTCAGGGGTATTTGGGCCATGCCCATTCTAACTTTTTCATGTTGGAGGAGGCTGTCAATAATAGGGGGTAGGGAGATGGAACTAGCTGATGTTCTGGAGAAGCTGGAACCTCTAGGTTTCAGAACTTATCTGGTCCAGGGACTCATCTGGAGGTTGTATGTTTCTGGAAAGTTACCCTAATGCATGGAACCTTTGTAGAATCGATGAGGGGTAATATTGATTTGATATTTGGTGATGCTGTGCTTGTCAGTCCTTTGTCACTATGGACCAATGAAAATTGCCTGAAATTGAGAGTGCTGCTGATTATACAACCAAGTGAAGATACTGTAAGACATGGTTTATTTATTTTGGACTTCTCCATGATGCCCAATACATGGATGCAGCCAAAGTGTACAATGACTGAAAAACAGAATGGCAAACTGTGATACATTTGTATGATAAATATGGTGCAGCTACAAAAAGTAAGGACGTCAAGAGGTACACAATGAGCTGAATAAATCCTGGGGACAATATGTTCTGCAAAATAAGCCAGAAGCAACAACAACAACAAAAAAAACCCAGATATGTTAAGGTCTCTTTCAGAAAAATACTCATAAGAAAATTGAAGCCTAGATTATAAGCCCTTATAACATCCACACTTAGTCTGAAGTTGTTAGTGACTTTCTAGGTAATGCTATATGTGTATTAGCTGGCATTTTCCTGGAACTTTGAGTAATCTCTGTAATACCTAAGATGCAGAAATGGAGTGCTAAAGCCCTGAAAGATATCATTGTTATATACAATAACACTTAAAGTAACTGAAAAAGAGATCAGACTTCAATTAGAAATAAAAATGAAGCCAATCTGGCTGGTGCAGGGTAAAAGATGATAGTATATGTATCATAGAATTTTACCTATTGTATGAGACCAAAGGCTGCATTTACTATGTCTATAACCTAAATGTTCTGTAACACACAATCTAAATCAACCTTTCTGGAAAGCTTATTTAAACAACCCGAATTCCTATAGTCCAGAAATAAACAAGGTCTTGTTTTACTGTGTAACTTAATGTAATACCTGGATACATCTCAGACTATGGTGGGCTGATAATTAAAAAGTATTGGTAGAGTTCCTTGGGGGTCCAATGAAAAAATATGGAACTATTAAACTTTCCCAACTGGGAAATCCTGGGTACTCTCTTCAACCATTGGAGACTCCCAAGAAAATAGGCCAAGTCCTTGATTTTGTGGCTTGTCCTCATTGAACTTATTTCTGTAGTGGAGAAGCTGAGACTACCTATAATGAGACCCAAGAGTTGCTTCCAGGAAACCTCTTTTGTTGCTCAGATATGGCCTCTCTCTCTTTCTAAGCCCAACTCTGCAAGGAAAATCATTATCCTCTCCCCTACTTGGGACATGGCATTCAGGGGTGAAAGTCTCCCTGACAATGTAGGGCATGACTTCTGGGATGAGTCTGACCTTGGCACTGTGGAATTGACAACACCTTCCTGACCAAAAAGCAGAAAAGAAGTGTAGTGAAATAAGGTGTCAGTGGTTAAGATAGATCAGAAAGAGTCAGGAGGCTATTCTGGAGGCTACTCTTATGCAAACTTCAGTTAGATAGTGTTAATTGCCATGGTTTGCTAAACCCAAACAACATCACTCCTGTTAACTCTTAATACCTAGGCTTGAACTGAGACTGTATAAAATTTTCATGGACTACGTTTGCTTTCCTGGAACTTATAATTTCCAGAGGGTTCCTAGACCAGATAAATCCTGAAACCCAGAGGGACCAGTCTCTCCAAAATTATCAACGAATTACATTCCCCTATCCTTTAGTGTCAACACTCCTTCTCAACATAAAAAAGTCAGAATGAGCATTGCCTAAAGTTCCCTACAGATTGGGAGAAGGATCAAAAGAGAAGAAGGAGGAGTTATAACAGAGAAAATAGGGTTTAACAAATGAGTATGACTGCTGATAGTTCATTTAGATAGATAGTTCTTCTAGCCTCCAGTGTTTAGACCAGCTAGAAGGAAAAATATGAAATAGTGGAATGGTAACCCATAACAAAGTATGAAATCTGTTCTGGAACTACTTGTTGAGGTATACTTTGAAAATCACTGCTTTTTCTTTATTTTCTTTGTATACATATATATTTCACAATAAAAATGTTTAAAAATATCATTTGTATATAAAATACAAAATGAGGTACACAAAATTTCTTGGATGATTGATTATTTATATCTTCTTTTTGATTATCTGTACTTTCTCATTTTTCTAAAATGAACATATTTTACTCTTGTAATTTACTAAGCTTTAAACAAATATCCCACAGTTTCACTTGTTTGTTTTATAAGGCCCACTCCGAGTCAGACTTTATCCCCTGCCAATGTCCTAGTTCAGATTACCCATCCTTTGCTAGCACAAAGTGGAATATCAGAGAGGCCTGCAGTCAAATTTTAACTTCTCAATTTACTAGCTATGTACCATCTCATATATAAATTAATCTTTTAAAACTTTAGTTTCAACATTAGATGGATTTAATAATTGTACCTTCCTCTTGGAGATATAGTGAGATTAGACAATATAATCCAGGTAATGTTTTAAACTCAAATGCTGACATATTATAAGTGCTCAATAAAATCATACATAACAGATGAATCTGTGTATTAATCTATTCCATCACTCACCCTGTCAGCCATCCTGGATGAGTCCTTATTGTTGTGTAGCCAGTTTGGGTATTAGGTATGAGGGATAGAAATCTGGGCAGACCCAATCATTTTGCTAGTACATGGTTAGTAGAGAAGACTGATGTGTAAACAGCTAGTTATAATAATGATATGGGTGTAAGGAAATATATATGAAATGACAAAGTGGCCAGTGGAACAAAACAAATGAAAAACAATACAGAAAGCCTTGGAACACCAGTGCTTAACCTGAGTCTAAAATGTAGATGAGGAGTGAATCAAATGACCAAGGGTTTGGGGTAGCCTGAACAATCCTGGCAAATAACACAATGTGAAAAGCCAGTGATGTCAAAAACAGCATGGAACTTGGAGAATACTAAGTACTTTTCACATGGCCAAAAGAAGTCCAAAAATTGACAAAGTTTTGATATTTCCATTGTTTAACAAAATTTAAGTAAATGAAGAAATCAACCTTTACTTACATGAAAATGCTTGTTCATTCTGCCTATGATGGATTACACTAAGGAAGACACAATTGGTACAATTATTTTAGCTTCTTTTATGTATTAAAGAATATTAGAAGTGCTTTCCTGTGTGGGAAGTATGTCTTTAAGTAAATATTTGGTGAGTACCCTCTCTCTTATGCATAACAATAAAGAATGAATTGGTACAAGTCATGGTTCTAGCCCTAATTATAAAATTTATAAAATGAATCATTCTATTAACAATGTATTATGGAATGTCACTCTAGAATGTACATAAATCATGATTATTTTGCTTTTAATATTAGTCTAAATTCCACTCTGAGATGATGGGTTCATAAATCTATTCATCAAAGTACAAAGTTGTACTTTATGTTTGCCTTTTCAAATCCCAAGGGGATACCTCCTAATTCTAATTTTACTAAGGTTGTAATTCAATAAACAGGAAACAAAAATTATTACTCTGTAAATCTATAGGCTCAATTTTATCCTTTCATCTTTCATCCTTTTTTAACTTAGTGGTCTCTAGTTACTTTATGTCATAATTAAGATAACTCCCTGGAGTTTCTGATAAGAGAAATAGTTTGGGCATTGGGAGGATTATATTTCCTATTTTGTTCCAGAGATTTTCTAAGGATACCTATTATTTGATGGTAATGATTGGCCAAGTGACATTTAATTTTAAAATATTACCCTTGGGGTGAGATTGGGGGAAGTTCTTCTAAACACACTCTGATTTGAGTTCTTATGGGGTTAATTTCTGTATTTCCAAGGGCCATATATGTAGGAGGAGGTGAAGGGGCCAAAGAGGTCTCCTTCTATCACTTTTAAATAAAACCAGGCATATATACCTGTTTAAAGTTTGTGCAATTATTTTGCATGTTTATATAATGTAATCACATGTATTTTTATGAAATTTCATTCTTTGAGATGACTTTTATTTGAATATTTCTCCGATAGCTTTGGAAATATGTTGATGATAAATGTTTAATAAATATTCATTTTTAAATATCTATTTTTTGGTTTTATTTCAATTTTGTGCTACATTTCACTAATTTTTTATTTTACAAAATTAAAATGTCTCAAATGAATTCAAGGCATTTAAAGACTATTTAGCTATCTTCTTCCTTCCATTAAAAAGTATGTGTGCATGTATGTAGGAGATGAAGTATTTTCTTCACTAATCTCTTTTGTATAATGAAGGCTTAAAATTGCTCTCTTTTAAAGATATACAAGTTCATCTTAAAAGTATACAACCAAAAGTCTACTCTACTTTTTATACTTATTAAAATTTTAGAATTGGATAGTCTAGAATGCAATATTGATGGCCATTACCTAAAGTTTTAGTTAAGTGTTATGCTGGTACTTATCCCTGAATAACAAAGTGCAAATTATTCAGCCTCTTGATTTTCTGTTTATTTTTTGAAATGCATTCTAGCCTGTGTATTTCAAGGGATCTTATAAAGTAATCATCACACTGACTCTATTAGGGAAGATGTACTCTAAGCCATGTTCCAATTATGGTCCCTTGAACAGTAGCAGCAGCATCACCTGAGATTGTGTTTAAAATGCAGAAATTTAGGCGCCAAACTACTTAATTAAATTCTGCTTTTTAACAAGATCCCTAGGTAATTCATGTGTGCATTAAAGTTTGAGAAGCACTGTTCTAACTGCAATATTATTAATAAACAATACTGTAATAGTAAGTAGTTGAAATTCTTGTTGCAATGCAAAGGTCTTTTGCCAGTTTCTTGCTGATACACCAAAAATTCCAAGAACGTTTAGATAAATCCTTTGGTGTATGCAACAATTTATAAAATCCATGGAAGGAGAATATTTTGAAACATTAAGCTATGTCTCTTTTTCTTTTCTGTTTTTGCATGGGCAGGCACCGGGAATCAAACCTGGGTCTCCGACATGGCAGGTGAGAACTCTGCCTGCTGAGCCACCGTGGCCCGCTCAAGCTATGTCTATTTTATCTCTTTTTTCTTCATGTGTTTTCTCCTTTCTCACTACTCCACTTCAAATAATAAGTAGACATCATATTCATTGCCTTAAGGAATGTGATGTGGTACAAAGGACAGGTTGTATGACCGGTTATGGTGTTCCAAAGGCTAAACTCTTAGGTCAGAGTTCTTAAAATAAAGGTCTACAGACTAACTGCAACCCACAGGTGTGTCGGAGAAAAGTGCTTCTTTATTTTATTTTTAAAATTCAAATATGTGAGGTCAAAGGGACTTTACATGCTTCCAGTGCTGTGGGAAGAGGATTGAGGACCCCTAAGAAGGCCAAGGATAAACTTCTACATAAAACTAATTGGATGGAAATCAAAGTAAAGATTACATTAAAATATTTCAAAAAATCAAGAGCTAGCACTTAATATGCACTATGTATGATTCTAAGAACTTAGGTGAAATCATTTAATCCCATCAAACCTTATTATAGATATTATAACCATTACAAGAGGAGGAAACTGAGACACAGAAATGCTAAATTATTTGCCCAAAGTCACATAATGAATAAGTGGTAGAGTTGAGTTTTCTGTTGTTGTTGCTGTTGTTTATTAGAGAACTTCTGAGTTTATAGAGCAATCATGCATAAAATAAAGCGTTCCTATTTACCACCGTATGATTGACACCTTATATTAGTGTGATATATTTGTTACAATTGATGAAAGCACATTTTAATAATTATACTATTAAGTATAGTCATGGTTCACCTTAGGGTCCACTGTGTTGTATGGTCCTGTGGATTTTTTGCTTTAAATGTCATCTTAGTAATATTTATACAACCTAAAATTTTCCATTTTAAGCAATTTGAATGCACAATTCAGTAGTTAATTGCATTCATAATGTGGTGTTATCATAACAACCATCCATTACCAACACTTTACCACCAAACCAAATAGAAACTTTATATAATTTAATATACCTTAAAGTGGAAATGCCAGGTCATATGGTAATTCTACACTTACCTTTCTGAAGAACTGTCACACTGTCTTCCACAGTGACAATGCCACTTTACCTTCTATCAAAAATATATGTTCCTATTTCTATATATTTTTTTCCAACACTTGTAATTTTCCATTTTTTTCTAACAGTAGCATCTAGTAAGTATGAGACAGTACAATATGTTGTAGTTTTGATTTGCATTTAATAATGGCTAATGATATTGACCCCATTTTCATGTAAGTTTAGCCATTTGTTTGTCTTCTTGGGAGAAATATCCCTTTAAGTCTTTTGTTCATTTCTAAATTGGTTTGTTTGGCTCTTTGCTGTTAAGTGGTAGAATTTCTCTCTATATTCTGGATAATAGTTCCTTATCAGATGTGTGGTTTCCAAATATATTTTCCCATTGTGTAGTTTGTCGTATTACTTTCATGATTGTCTGTTGTACAAATTTTGAAAATTCGTTTCAGTTCTCATCTATTCACTTTTTCTTTCGCTGCTTGTGCTTTGCATGCGAAGTCTAAGAAACAAGTGCCTAACACAAGGTCTTGAGGATGGGTCCATGCATTTTCTTCTAGGAGTTTTACAGTTCTGGTTCTTATATCTAGGTCTCTAATCCATTTTGAGTTGATTTTTGTATGTGGGTGAGGTGGGGTTTTACCTTCATCAATTTGCCTTTGGGGATCCAATTTTCTCTGTACCATTTGTTGAAGAGACTATTCTTTCCAAATGAGTGGTCAGCACCCCTTTCCAAAAATTAGTTGGCCAAAAATGTGAGGGTCAATTTCTAAACTGATAATTTAATTTCACTGGCATATATGCCTGCCCTTGTGCAAGTACCATGTTTTTTTAATTGCTGTGGCTTTCGTAACAGGGTTCCTTTAAATGAAATTGTAGTGAGATATATTCACATACCATATAATCATACAGTCATTCAAAGTGTGCAGTCATTGGTTCACAATGTCATCATATAGTTGTACATTCATTGCCACAATCAATATTTGAGCATTTTCATTACTCCAAAAATAGTAATAAAAAGAATACCCCAAACATACCAAAACCTTATCTCCCCCCATTATTTATTTCTTGTATTTATTTTTTCACTCATGTGTCAGGGAGTGTCAGTCACAAAGTTTTCACAATCACACAGTCACACTGTGAAAACTATATAGTTATTTTCAAGAATCAAGGCTACTGGATTAAAGTTAAACTGTTTTAGGTATTTCCCTCTAGCTATTCTAGTACACTAAAAACTAAAAAGCATTATCTAAATAATGCATAAGAATCCTCTCGACACTATTTGAAATCTCTCAACCACTGAAACTTTATTTCATTTCTCTTCCCCCTTTTCATCTGGAAGTCTTACTCAATCCCATGATGCCAGGTTCAGGCTCATCCCTGGGAGACATGTCTCACATTTCCAGGGAGATTTACACTCCTGGGAGTCCTGTCCTACATAGTATGTGTGTGTGTGTGGGGGGGGTGGCTCACAGAGGACAGTGAGTTTACCTACAGAATTGGCTTAGAGAGAGAGGCCACATCTGAGCAACAAAAGAGGTTTTCAGGGGGTGACTCTTAGGCATCATTATAAGTAGACTTAGGGAATACGTTTCATAAGGACAAGCTCCAAGATTGAGGGCTTGGTCTATTAAATTGTTAGTGTCTGATGCTTGCAAGACTTTCAGGAATTTCTTAGGTGGAGAAGTTTAGTATTTCCACATTTCCCCTCAGTCCCTCAAGGGGGCTTTGCAAATACATTTTTATTTTCTGCCCAGATTACTCTGGGATGTACTGGGACATCGCACTAACTTGTGCAATCAACAAGCTCTCACTCCCTATTCTAGGTTCCAAGTAATTATAGTGTTCCAACAAACTAACCATACAAGTTAAATTAGATAGTGTGATATGAAAAATATAAATTTTCCCTCAATAATGATCTCATTTTTTGGTCTCACAGAGAAGTTAAAGTTTTAAAATGTAGTCAATATAATCCTTTTCCTTTCAGTCTGTTTTACCTTAGTTCTAACTAGATCTATTTCATTCATATCTGAAATTGAAGTCTGATCTATTTTTCAGCTTTTTTTTTTAACAGTTCCTTTATGGGATAAAGCTGACTTTCATAGCTGCAGAACTCTAGTTCTGAGTCCCAGGTGTCACACAGATACCCGAAATTCCAGGGGATGACCAGGTTATACACAAAGAGCTCAGCATCTCAGAATTTGAAACAGCCATTACAACTCAGGAATAGATGTGACTGCTGAAAGAGATTACAATCTAGGAACCTTTAAAATAAGCCTTTCCCTGATAACCTATGCTCTTAAATTCAGTTCTCAGATATAGTTAGTCCATATTAATGAGGCATTATAATATTTTTCTTTTTAATTCTGGCTTATTTCACCCAACATAATGTCTTCAAGTTTCATTCATCCAGCTGCATGCCTCACAACTTTTTCCTTCTTGCAGCTGCTCAATATTCCATTGTATGTGTACACCACAGTTTGCTCTTCTGTTCTTCAGGAGATGTACCCTTAGGCCACCTCTATTCATTGCAAATCATGAATACTGTTGTCATAAAATACCAGTGTGAAAATGTCCATTCATGTCACTGCTTTCAGCTCTTCCAAGTGTATACTCAGTAACAGGGTTGCAGGATCAAATGCAACCCTATACTTAGCTTCTGTTGGAAGCACCACGCTGTCATCCAGAGGGACAGCATTTCCTACTTCCCCATCAACAGTGAATAGACACATCTCTCTCCCCATATTTTCTGCTTCCCTAACAACAGTGAATAGGTACATCTCTCTCTCCACATTTTCTCCAACACTTACATCTTTTTATTTTTTTTAATTTTATACGCATGCCACATGGTCAATTCTAAGTAAACAATTAATGGTTCCTGGAATAATCATATGATTATGCCTTCACCACCACAATCTATATGAGGACATTTCCATTTCTTCCCAGAAAGAAAAAGAGGAATAAAGGAAGAATAAAAAATAAAATAAAATAAAGAGGATAAACAACAAGAACACCCAGAATCCCATTTCCCTGACTTATGCCCTCCTCTTATTGGTATTTAGCTTTGGGATATTGTCTTCATTATATTTAATGGAAGCATATTACAATGTTGCTGTTAACTATAGACTTAGATTGTATTGACTGTATTTTTCCATATACCATCCCATTTTCAACACCTTACAATGTTGAATTTTATTTGTTCTACCTCATGAAGAAACATTGTTATATTTATACATTTTATCACTATTATTGTCCAGTCTAGGTTTCACTAGGTTGCACATTCTCAGTCTTCTAGTTTGCTGATCCTTTCTTCTGCCTCTTCAAATTTGTTGTTGTAAGTCTCCATTGTGTTTTTCACTTCTTCTATTGTGTCTTTTATTTCCACAAGTTCTGAAATTTGTTTTTTCAAGTTTTTGAGTTCTTCTTTATGATCGTCCAGTGTTTTCTTTTGCTCCTTCATCTCTTTGCTGTGTCTTCCCTTAACTTGATTTTTAAATTTGATTTAATATGTTTGTTTGAACATCTTTAATTAGCTGTTTCAACTCCAATATCTCATTTGAAGTTTTGTTTGTTCCTTTGACTGAGTCATTTCTTCATTTTTCCTCATATGACTTATACTTTTTTGATGGTGTCTAGGCATCTGATTTCCTTGGTTAGTTTATTCTAGTTGGCTTTGTTCTCTATCTGTTCATTGGTATTAAGCTCAACTTGTTCTAGATCTCTAGTATAGCTTTTGTTTAACTAATCAGAATTTTTCAGCTCTTGTTTTTCTGGTTCTTGCCCTGCCTATATAGGTCTCCCCAGATATGATGTACTCCAATCGGAATTTCTCAGACAAGGCAGGCACAGATCTCAGAAGGAGGGCATGATCAGTATCAAGTTTTCCTGAGGATGATACCCAGCAGGTTGTCAGACTTTCCTGTGAAGCCTCTAGATTCTGTGTCTTTCCTCTTCTGCCCAGCAGATGGCACTTGTCAGTTTACAACTCCCCACTGGCATAAAGTGATGCAGTGTCTTCAATTCTCAGAAGACCCTGCCCCTGCTAGGGGCATGGTTGAAAGAGAGGCTGAGGTAGAAGGTGGGCTCAAGTTGTTTTTGTTTTCCAGTGCCTGGGGTCTGAATTCTCTGAAAGAGAGCCACCACTTGAGCTGGGCCTGCTCCCCCTTTTCTTGAAGGAAGATATACCCTTTAGGGAATCATTTCCTTCATTTGACTAGTTATTTTGTCTCTCAGACCCATCTTAACTTTGCCCTTGCCTGGGTCTGTGCTGACAATTGAAAATGCCTGAGGCTTTCTCTAAGCTACTTTGAATAGTTTAAAGAAAAAAAAAAGAAATCCCTTTTCAGAGCCAGTCTCCAGCCCCCAAGATTCACGTGGCATTGATACCTTGCTTTATGAGCCCCTTTTCTTGGGAAACAGCCCTTTTCCAGTACTCTGATCTCTGCTAACTCCAACAGCCTCCTTTTTTTTTTTTCCTTTGTCAGTCCTGACTCTTCTCTGACAAATGAGACCATAGGGTTCCTTTCTGGGTTTATCAGTGTTCAGAACTTATATATAGCAGTCCAAATGTGTTAATTAAAACTGAAATTGGAGCTTGGTTGAACTATATTCCCTTGCTCCTAGGACAGACTGCCTCTTTTTCCTATGAGGAAGTGTATTCGAAACAGCCTGCTATGCCAGTGGGGAAGTGGTGTGATGTCTGTGCTGTGATCTCAGCTCTTCCACCCATTCCCTACTGATGTATGATGATTGTCTGATCATGGATGTCCCCCAAACAGTTGTTCCAGACAACCTGGCTTTTAGTGTCTCTAGAGGACAGACTAAATTTCATGCCTTTCTAAGCCAACATCTTGCCCTGCTTCTGCCTGTAATAAGTTTTAACATCAGAACTGTGAGTATTCCAACTTCATTCCTATTTTTCAGATGATTTTGTCTATTCTGGACCTCATAACTTTCCATGCAAATTTGATGGTTAAAAAAGAAAAGGTTGTTGGAATTTTGATTGGAACTGCTTTGAATCTGTAAATCATTTTGGGTATGTTTGATATGTTAAGAATATTTAGTCTTCTTATCCATGAACACAGAATATCTTTCCATTTATTAAGTCCTCTATGATTTCTTTTAAGAATGTTTTCTAGTTTTCTGTGTATACATCCTTGGTAAGATTTATTCCTAGATATTTGTTTCTTTTAGTACCAATTATTGTAAGTAGAGATTTCTCCCCTTGATTTCTCCTTCCAATTGTTTATTACTAGTGTGAAGAAACACTACTGAGTTGGGCATATTGATCTTGTACCCCACCAATTGCTGAATTCATTTATTAGCTCTAGGAGCTTTGCTGTGGATTTTGCAGGATTTTATTTGTATGGGGTCATATCATCTGTAATTACAGAAAATTTTACCTTTTACTTTCCAATTTGGATATCATTTATTTCATTTTCTTGTGTAATTGTTCTGGCTAGAGCTTCCAGTACAATGTTGAATGATAATGGTGATTATAGACATTCTTGTCTGTACTTTCAACATTAAATATGATGTTTTCTTAAATGCCCTTTATCCTCTGCTGAAGAAGTTTCCATTTTACTAGTTTTATAAATGTCTTTATCAAGACAAGATACTGGATTTTGTTAAATGCCCTTTCTGTATCATTTGAGATGATCACGATTTTCTCCCCATCGTTCTGTTAGCGTGTATTACATTAAATGATTTTCTTATGCTGAGCCACCTTTGCATGTCTAGAATTAATCCCTCTTGTTAATGGTATATAATTCTTTTAATATGATATCAGATTTAGTTTGTTAATGTTTTGTTGAGGATTGCTGCATTTATATGCATGAGATATTTTTCTGTAATTTCTTGTGGTGTCTTTATCTGGCTTAGGTATGAGTGTGGTATTAGCCTAATAGAATGAATTAGTGGACGTTCCCTTCTCTTCAATTTTATGGGAGAGTTTGGGCCCTCATCAAGCTCCTAGGCTTAGCCTGCCAACTTCCAGAAGACAGAATGGCACTGTCATGCATGCACCCCAGTAGGCATGCAAGATCCACTCTGCTTCCTCTGAAACAGCATCGGGGACCCACAATGAAAATGCTGTATTGTCTTAATTCAGCACTTACCTGGTTAGTGTGGTCTGTGCACTTTTTCCAGTAGTTTCGAGGAGTGTTTTCAACACTTAAAAGTGCTTAAGATTCATCTTGCTTTTGCCTGAGGGTGTAGGAACAATGGCTGCCAGTTCAATAGTGTTTTTGGTAGAGTGCTGATTCCCGGAGCTTCCTACTCCAACATCTTCCAACAACCCTTTATCTATATGTATTTGAATCTTGCCTCTAACTGTCTTTTTATTCGTCACTTGTGAATATAAGCAAATTTTTGTAAAACCAACATCTGGGACTGCAGAACACAAGGGGAGGAAATAGGTTCAAGAAAGTAATGAAAGTAGCAAGCTCACTAAATTTAAACCCAACTGATACTCAGAATATAATAAAAAGAAGTAAAAATTATTTGCCATCCTCTACAAGGTTTGCCTAAAATTGCACTTCATCATCCTTTTCCCTGCTTGTTCTTTCTTTGAAAGAGCCAGTAATTTTTTTTTTAATATTCTGAGCTTGGTCCAGACTCATGGTGTTTGCACCTGATCTTTACTATACATTCAAGGTTCTTCATTTATTAAAGAAATGATTTTTGAGTACCTAATATGTGTTCTTGGTTCTAGGCAGTCATTGATGAGCAGAACAAAGATCCTTGCCCCAAGGAATTGACAACCTAGTGGAGGTGCTGGCACAAGAAATACACAATAAACTAAAAAGCTACAAATAAGTATAAATAATACTAAAAGTATGCAAATAAGTAAATCATATTGTATATTGGAAAAAATGTGCTTTAGGAAAAAAAATCTTATCAGGGTAAGAGGATCTGAAGCATCCAGCTTTGGGAAGAGAGTTGATATATTTAAGTTATAGATCAGGGTAGGCCCCTTTGAGTTGGTGAAATTTGAAGAAAACAAGGGAGTTAGCCATGCAGATATCTGGGAAAGAGTGTCCTAGATAGAGGGAACAGACTTACAGAAGTCCTAACATGGCAGCATTGAAGACCATTGTAAGGGGTTTTAAAGGTTGTCTGTAGGTTTCGCTCTGAGAGAAGTGGGGCCATCTTAGGCTACCTCTCTTCCCAAAGCTTCACAACATTTGCTCCTAGATCATTCATTCTTAACCCTGATTTCACCTCTTCTAAAAGAGGTGAAATCTTCTCCTGGTCACCCAATCTAATTGCATTCACATCCTCATCGCTTTATTCACTTTCTTTGATTTGTTTTCCTTTTATTGCTAACTGAAATTATCATTTGCCTCTTTTTTTTTTTTATAGATTTCCTTCACTGTAATGCAAATTCCCTGGGAGAAGTCATGGATTTCGTTTTGTGCTATACTGTATCTCCATGGGCTAGAGAATTTCTGACATTTATAGACACTTAGTAATTATTTGCTAAATGGATGATTGCATTTAAGTGAAAAATAATCAACCTATGTGCATGTTTTTTTCAGAGGTATTCAACTGCTCAGAACCAATCTTGAGGGAGTATGATGATAGTATCTGACCAATTTTGGATTTTGTGCATTGGGAAAAAGGAGTGCATAAGAGCTGAGGATGTTTTAAAAAGAATGATTTTAATGATTAATATTGGGATTTAAATTAGCCATGATGATAAGTAAAGTTAAGAGCAGGGTGGTAAATACTGAAAATATGAGGGTCAATGGATTAGTGTTGAGGAGGTTTAACACTGTTGTAAAAACACTATGAGAGGAACATAGAGATGGTATTTAGAGAGTGGAATTTTTGAGATCGAGAAATCATAAGTGGCCCAGTGTGCAGGTCTGAAGTTATTATATACCCTAAAAAGCCAAGTTGTCTTTCCTAATCCATTTTTTTTTGTGGGCAGACCTATTGTTTAAGGTGGAAACTTTGGTTTGTTTCCATGAAGATGTGACATACCCAATTGTGATTTAGACCTTTTGATTAAATGGAGATCTGACTCTGTCTATTCAGATGGGTCTTGATTAGTTTATTGAAATCCTTTAAAAGGGGAAACATTTTGGACAAACCTCAGATGTAGACACTTGGAGAACAGTTTCTTCAGAGTTGACAGAGATGCAGACATCTGTATGCGCTTGGAGAGAGCAGATGCTTAAACAAGGATGTTTGGAGATGCAGAACCTAGCAGTTGTCGCCATGTGCCTTTCCATGAGATGCTAAGCAAGCCAGAACCCAGAGTTTTTCCCCAGAGGAGCTAAGAGAAGGTCCACAGATGTGGGGGAACTGCTGGCATCAGAAGTGACACCAGCCACATGCATCAGCCTTTCTTGAGTCAAGATATCTTTCTCTTTATGTCTTAGTTTGAACATTTTTATGGCCTAAGGACTGTAAACTGGTAACTTAATAAATTTCCACTGTAAAATCTATTCCATTTCTGGTATATTGCATTCCAGCACTATTTAACAAACTAAAGCAACCAGTAACAAGTACATGTAGTACTCAGGAATGGACAGCTGAAGCTGTCTGTTGCAAGAATTTGAAGGCTGTATGAGTCATTCTCAGTGCTGAAGCAGTAGGAAAGGAGAGGAAGACAGTGAATCAGTGCCTAAATTCTGCACAACCTGAGAGCCATTGACCACATCCAAGGCATTTTTTGCACTGCATTGATTTATGCCTTCAAAATTACTCCCTCGTTAACTGTAATGACTCTCTAAATGATCTCCCTGCCTTTAGTCTTTGTTTCCTTCCACTCTACCCATCATAGCCAGTGTTTTACTGTTCTAAAATGCAACTGTGATATAACATCAACCCATATTTGAAAAGTCTTTAGTAAGTCCTTATAGCTCTAAAACAATCTCGATTTCTTTGTCTTGTAAAGGACTTTACCTATTTTTTCAGCATTCTCTCTTACAATTGTAGATAACTTAGGTGCAGATAATGACTGTTAATACTGTGTAACATGACTTCAGACATGAATTTCTTCTGTTTTGAATTCATTTTTCCCCATTTTTCTGTTCAATAAATCCTATTCATCCTTAAGAAATCAGTGGTTACAACCCCCTCTGTGTAGTGTTCCTTGCTTTCTGCACAGTTAACCTCTCTGTTCTTTTTTCTGTATCTGTTCTTGAGTAATTTTTCTTTTATTTTATGTGTCACACATATTGCCATAATTTGCCTTTCTCCCTATGAGGCTATAATCTTGAGAGAATGGAAAGACTGAATTTCAATTCTAGTGTTGACACATCATATTCTCTCAATAAGTATTTCTTTATTGAATGAATGAGTGAATAAATGGATGACTGAGTTAAGAAACTAGTTAAGAGAGTTAGCAGTCATTGCTAAAGATGATTTTTTAAAATTTTCAGTATAACCCAGAGATGGTAGATATGCAGCCTGCTATTTACAAGAAATTTATTGTTTCTTACTATTCAAGAATAATAGAATTTTGACCTTTCCTTGGGACATGCTATAGTGGTATGCAAATATAGGCTATTACCACAAACTATCTTGTATTTCCCTGTTTTTGCTCATTTCTTTCAACCAAAGTTTCCAAAAACTTTACCACTAAAATGTTTTGTTGGAATATATCAGTTTCATAAAATAGAAGTAAAAAAATTTGATTAAGCACAAAGTATAATGCTACTAATACACTATAACTGTTTAATAATTGATGTGTTAGTTTCCTGGCTGCTGGAATGAGATGAAACAGAAATGGAACAGCTTTTATAAAGGGGAACTTAACAAGTTACAAGTTTACAGTTCTAAGGAAGTGAAGGTGTCCAAATTAAGGCACCAGCAAGTGGTTACCTTCACTCAAGAAAGGCTAATGGGTCAGAAACACCTCTGACAGCTAGGTAGTCACATGGCTGGCATCTGTTGGTCTCTTGCTCCTGAGCTTTGCTGCTTTCAGCTTCTGTTCCTGTGGGGGTTCCTCACTTTACTTCTCCAGAGCTGACATCCATCTCTTGGCTTCCTTTGGTTATCTCCAGATTCTGGCTTACTTAACATCTCATGGTGACAGTTGCTGGGCTCCAAGCATCCCCAAACATTCGTGTATCTGTTCTCCACATCTCTGTTTGCTCTGATGGTCTGTCATTTCTGACTCTCTCCAAGATGTTTCCTCTTATGAAGCCTTCCAGTAAGCTAATCAAGACTCACCTGGAATGGGTAGAGTCACATCTCCATCTAATCAAAAGGTCACATCTACAATTAGGTGTGTCACATCTCCATGGAGAAAATCTAATCAAAAGTTTCCAACTTACAGTATTAAATCAGGACTAAAAGAAATGGTTGCTCCCACAAGATTGGATCAGGATTAAAACATGACTCTTCTGGGGTCCATCATATTTTCAAACTGGCACAGTTGATAAAAAAATGTTGCTTAATAAACTAGATATGCCAGAAAAAGGCAATATCATGATAGGACTTTATTTTAAATTTTAAAGTAATTAAAACCTACCAGCTAAAATATGGAAATTAATCATTATGATTATTGATAAAAAGGTTACTATATTGTATGAAGGGACTGCTTAAAAAGTGACTTTATTGCTTCACTATTTCTTTTCTGCTGTTAGATTGAATTAACAGACAAAATATATTTCCAGGATATCTGCTGAATTATGACAGCAGATTTCTTAAATGTGCCAGGAAAATACTGACTATTGGTAGATGAAAACACAAGCAAAGAAAACCTTTTTATAGCAAGAAAAATCCATATGCTTTAAACAACGTCAAGGTACTCAGGCAAATAGGCATGTTTTGAATATGATATCTTATAGTATTATCTATAAAATAATAATATGGCATACTTAAGCCATATTACTGGAGAGAAATTCCATATTTTTAAAAATACGTGTAAAGGTAGTGGCATTTAGAACAATTAAAGTGAGATTTCTCAGGAGATCTCTGTTTTGCTTATCAAAAGCTAACCATACTGTCTCTGTCTTATATTTTTCTCCCTATTTTACTCAGCTGGCTTTTCAGGCTTTCTGTCAGTTATTATGGACTGAGCAATCTAAAAAGAAAAAACACTTGGTTTTTTTTTTTAAATGTGTGTCTAGCTGAAAATAAAACAGGTTTACTCTCTTTCCAGCTACAACTGTTGACTTTACTTTTTTCTAAAGAGGAAAAAGGTTGCTCTGCTCTCTTGGGAAAAATTGTTTTTGAAGTGCAATATTGAAAGCTGAGACTTTGTGCAAAAAAAGTGCTGTAACACTTTCTTCAAGCTTATCGCTCTGTGATTCAAGAACCAGAAAAGCACAGACATTCATAATTTGCTAAAAAGAATTTTACTTAGTATATATTTTTAAATTTTGAGAATGGTTAAAAATGATGAAAACAGATTCAACTACAAGTATAACATATTTCTTATTCATAAAAGACAGAGCATCTGGAAGGTTCAATTTAGTCGGTAAGAGTCAATAAAAATTTAATTGGAAGAAAACAGGAGTTAAGGAAACATAGTATAAGGAGAATCCTGAAATAGAATTCCAAGACCATGAGTAAATGCTGATCATTTTTCAAGTGCAATGTCCTTGATAGGTAATAAAAATGATCATCTTTTGTTTTTTCCTTACTATGTGTATGTTTTCACATAAAATGCCGTGTCTTAGTTTCCCAGGTCTGCCATAAATTTAAAAAACAAAAACAAAAAAACAGGATTTTATTGTGTCACAATTTCAAAGTCAAGAATTCCAAAATCAAGGTGTCAGCAGGTTCAAGTTTTCTCTGAAGCTTTCTGGTGTGGTTTATTGGCAGTCAGTCTCTACCTACCTCTGTCACGTGATCTGTCTGTGTCCTGTCCCCTTCTCAGGTTTCTATTCACTGACTGTATCTGACTGTCCTCTGTTTCTAAGGACTTCGGTCATATTCAGTCAAGGACTGTCCTGATTCCATTTGGCCTTATCCAAGTGGCAGCTTTGAAGATCTCATTTACACATGAGAGTATACTTATAGGACCAGGTCAGGACTCAATCAATGTCTTTGTGGGGGATATGTTTCAATCTGCCACATATAGTCTTTTCATGTAACAATTCATTACACTCTACCTGATAAAAATGTAAATAAATAAAGAAATAATAATAATAATGTTGACAACTAATGCTACTGTGATGCTTGAAAGCAAGAGAGATCAGAGTGACCAGTGACAGCCTGTCAAAATTACCAAGGCCTGGCCTGGAAGGGAGACCCAGGGCTGCTATGCTGCATTTCGGTACAAATATACCTTTGCTGAGGACCTGAGCAATTTATTTCACCTGATCCCTAGGAGGGCCAGAGAAAGATATTCTGTGTAATAGATGCTATGCCAATCTATCCATCTTCTATAGCTGATCATTTAAAATAAAATAGGTGCACTTCACCTTGTTAAATATCATTTGTGAATATATTCTACAGAATTTATTTAGTTTATTTATAACTAATGCTACAGTGTCACTAAAATGCTAGAATTAATATTTTTAAATGACAGTGCTACACGTGGTAGTGTAATATTTGCATTTACTTTGAATTACTTAGAAATCCACTTTTGGCAAATGACTTCACTTTTATGAATGTAGTTACATGTGGCAAATTGAGCAAGTGTGGGATAAATGCTGATTCATTTTTTATCTTTTAAAAAATACTACTTTTGTTAGAAAGCAGTATGATAAACATTATTAGTGTTTGCTGCACCTGCATCTATTTCCTTTGGGGAGCCCTCTTTCTTTCCCACTCTTTAGTCTATTAATCACACCCTCCAAGAGTATGATGGGCTTATAACCCAAGGTAAGTCATCCAAAGGAAGCAATCTAAAGAGAGTCTATGAATTTCTGGTACTGTAATTTCCCTAGTTACTTCTTCCTATGGCTTGATGTTTCAGTTCTTTGGTGATTGTGTACATTCTATGTTCTTAAAAAATTCTATTTTCAACCAGAGCTGGTCAGAATTGCTTTATAGTGCTTATTATTAAGAACTTTTATCTAACACAGATAGGGATCATATCTCACCCTTTTTGAAATTCCAAGTGTGTTAATACTCAATTAGGCAGAAAGGATTTCAATGCATATTTTTAGGAGCAATGTTGTCAAATGTTAATTTACTTTCAAAAGCATTTTAATGTCTTCCATTGCCAAAATAATGTTCAATATTTCACACACTTCATGGTGTAATTATAGCAAATTAATTTATTAGAGGGGATCTCTATTCCTATAAGACACTACTGCTCCCCCAAGATCCTTGCTTCTTCTTCTGGGGCCTCTTCTGCACTGTAAGTACACCCTGCTGCCATTGTCAGCTGGGCACTGCCACCACTTCACTAACACACATGGAAATCCTCATGATACCCAACTGGCAATGATATATAGTGAACTAGCAATGAATACCTTTCTCTATTCCTCTTTAAACAAACATTGTTGGGAGGGTAATAAACCAGTGTAGGCCTGCCAACTAGAGTGAGGTTACAGTTACTCTATTTGGATGACTGCAATATCATCAAAGCCAGGATACTTTTGAGAGAAAGGAGCAATCAACATGTATACACCAGACCGTCCTGAGCAAACTAGGACACATGGCCACCCTATAAGTATTCTAAGAGGCTTATAGTGATAAACCCTTGTTTACACTCACATCACCCTTTCTCTCTAAGATCCTTATATAAATTTACAGTGCTAGGCTAGGAACAAATTTGAGAGACGAATGCTAAGATATACTCAGAAATTACTCCTCCTCTTTAACAATTAAAGTTAAACTGATGGTGTCTAACTTCCTGTTTTAGGACAAGTCCTAAAAAAAGTTAGGACATCCTTGAATGCAAAAAACTGGAAAAAGTTTTTTAAAAAAAGAAAGGCTTCCGTGACCAAGTCCCATTAACCTTTCAGGTTTTTATGTGTTTGTCCTTTTTCATCCTCAATTTCATGTGCAAATATATACAATTAAGCCTGCTCAATTAATGCACTTCATAAGCCCACAAATATCAAATTCTTATTTTAAGCTTATGTAGGTCTTTCTCTTTCTATATATCTCATAAGAATAAACTCCATTACCAGAACATTGAAATTCACTTTTTAAGCACTAAACATTAAATAAATAAGAGCTGTTTCCAAGTTGATTTTACATGTATAGGTATTATTAAATTGAAAGCAAATGCAAGGCGTTTTGACTGAGTATTTAATAAACTGACATCCTTGAATGCAAAATACTGGAAAAAGTTTTTAAATAAAAGAAAGGCTTCTGTGACCAAGTCCCATTAACCTTTCAGGTTTTTATGTGTTTATCTGATTCTTGGTGCTCTTTTTTATAAGAAGCTCAGACTATGCAAACCTCTTTTACCCTTCATTCTTTCAATGCTCCCAGTTTTTAAATATTCCTATAGTTAGAAAATTAATGAGGAACTGGATATCCAAAGGAGTCTACTGATGATGGAGGGGGAAGTCATGGCTTGGGGAAGGATGAGAAGTTGTCTAAGTCATAGAAGTTGACAAAGAACTTTGTTGCAGGACATCCACCAGGACTTGGTGCCTGGGGTGACTGGTTCCCAATTTATAGGGCTATTATCATATTCTGGCTCATGTTCCCAGGAAGGTTACACACGGATATTTTATTTCTTTACAACTAATTAGACTTTCAGTATTAAAACAAGAGACTTTTATACTGAAGGAACATTTTTGCACAAATACCTACAATTAACCATCATGAATTTTATAGAAGTGTTGAATAAAAAAACCTACTTTAAGATATAAACTTTAAAATTTGCCAGATATATCAAACATCTGTGCTAGCTTTACCTCCGATACGTTTTAAGTGAGGATTTAGAAAACGAACATCTTGCAGATGAAAAGCAGGTTTTACGTCTCACAGCTCTATCATGGAGACTGTTTTTCTCTCATATAAAAATCAGTTGAGTGTGAACTGTCTTCCTGAGGTGTTTGACTGCCAAGGCAGGAATTGTTTATGGGCCGGGTTGTATAATCTCAATATCGATCCCCACCTCTTAAGGTGTCTTCAGAGTCTTTCTCAAAACGTGCACATGAATCAGAGTGGTCAGAAATTGCTTTCTGAGAGCAGATCTGTATTTTGAGTGGAGATAAAACAGACACAAAGGGACTGTGGCCTAACTTCCCTCCTTTTTTACTTTTACTAGTGCAATTTATTATAGCTTTAGATGCCTTCCTGCCTTGGTGAACAGTCAGGTAAACATCTTTTTATACATTGACCCTGAGGGCACTGAGAATAAATTGGAGAGAGAAGGGAAGCTACGCAAACCTGCTGTCCAGGGTAGAATCTCTGGTTTGCTTGTTGTAGACATGACTTGATTCCTATCAGCTGGAGCACCGACAGCAAACTGCAGTAAAGCAGTTCCTGAGTAGGATTCTTAAATTCTAGCATCCTTTGGCCAAAGTAAATAAACTCTTATGGAAACCCATTGCTTCCTTTCTCCTCTCATTTCTATTAGGCCTACCCATTAATTTGTTCAAACTCCTCTCCCAGAGTTGTTCAAACTCCTCTCCCAGAGGTGTGGGGATTCAAGACACTGGAATCAGCAAAGCAGACATTTAAGAGTCATCTAAGGCATGGGAGTTATGAGGCTGGCAATTGAGATTCAGGTCAGGCAGCCAAGGGAAGTTCAGAAGGCAGCATCTGAGAATTGAAAGTGCAGTGGATAATTCATTTGAAGTGTCTTTTTAAAAAGGCACGCCCGGGAAACTGAAAATAGATCTCAACATAAGGGAATGGAATTCAGAGACATAATAACTGAGAAAATTGGAGGTAGAGATTGGCCAGGTCCCTCAATCACTGGAAGTTCTCTCTCTCTCTCTCTCTCTCTCTCTGCAAATTTGCCTTTGGTTGTGGGTGGAGCTGATACCAGGGGCTTGGACAATCTTGCTTAGGGTGGATTAAGTCTTGGGTTTAAGGTTTAACTAGTAGATCATGATATATAAGGAGTATTCTATAGCTAGCAGTTAGATTACCATGACTGTTACTCCCTCCAAAACAAACTGTTCCTGGTAGATCACATACTGGATCTGACCCTAATTGTTCTGTGAATTCTGAACCTTTCTTAAAACATACTCCAGTTCCAACACAGAACATTAGGGCAGGGCTCTGCGGTCCAGGAACAAAAGTCATTGGACTCAGCATGATGAAGAAAAATAAAAATGAACTCCCATGTGGATTCACATGAATGATTCCGAATAGAGACAAAAATTTACCAAATATATTGATGAGTTTCACGAATATAAGGGCTTTAAATACTGTCTTCCAGTTTATAGGCTGGCAAGTCCAAAACCTAGAGCAAACCAGCAGGCTGGAAACATAGATAGTAGTTAATGTTGTAGTCTTGAGTCAGAATTTCTTCTCTAAGAAACTTTTGGTTTTTCTTTAAAGACCTTCAACTGATCAGATAAGGCCCACCAGCATTATCAGTGATAATATTAAGGTAATATCCATTGCTTCAAATCAACTGCAGATGCTAAACATAGCTTAACATCTATGTACATTCACAGCAATATCTAGACTAGAGTTCAACCAAACATTTGGGGCCATAGCCTGGCCAAAGCACCCTTTTATAGGCTCATTTGTCCTTGTTCTCCCCATTGGGTAAAATGGGGAGAGCAGGGAGATAGTGAATATGGGAACCACAGTTTCTCTGAAAGGAACTGAGAATAGCAACATGCAATATTGATTCTGTCATGGCATCGTCTGTAAAATAACCACACTATCAATCAAATATATATATTTGAGATATATATATATGTATATATGTATATATAGCCTGCCTATAAAGAGCTACCACTTGAGAAAGCAGCATTCTGAAAGAGGGACTATTTAACTCATATTCTGTCTTTGGGAAATAGAAACTTGACTATATCTTTAGTTAAGGACATAAGTTCCACCAACTCTGGCATTTTTGTATGAATGCTTAGATGGATTCTTTTACTGTAGGATTGATAACAGATGTGTGGCTGATACTATGAGAAGTAGTAATAAGAGTTTATAAAAGGGTGATTTGGCCAGGTAAAAAAGTAAGAGAATCTTCCCTCAGGAACTGATCTGATACACTGAGATATGAAAGACTATTAGGAAAGGAGAAGACTATTCCAGGCAGAGAGAAAAGAAAATGCAAAGGACACATGGAGGTTGGAAGGAGCGAAGTATCTGAGGGGAAATGAAAGAAGTCTGGGTGGTTTAAGTGGAGACCAAAGGGAGAATGGGGTGTGAAGTGAGGCAGGGAATGACGATGATAGTGGGGCAAAATCATTCTGGACCTCGTAGTGTGTGATAACGAATAGTGTCTTATTCTAAGAATTTTAGATATCCATCAAAAGAATTCGAAAGCAGGGAGAGGAAATGATCCAATGCTGTTTTGAAAAGATGGTTAGCTTCAGGACAGAGAAACATTAGGGGGTGGAGGAGAAACTGTTTTAGTTTTTTTCTATTTGAGGAAATACATTAGTTTTTAGATTTGCTTCTGCTCGAAGTTCACCTTCAGTACAATTTTTGCAGTGGATTGTTTAAAAAATGTTTCTCCTTCAGTACTAGCTGCAAAATGTGATATCCTAACTATTCATTAGAAGGAAGCATTCCCTGTTTTTCTGACCCTGAGATTTTCTAACCAGAGTGTTCTTAACTGCATCTGTGCTGCCTGCAGTCAGCATTTTGAGCTCATTGCCATGGCCGAACAAAACGCAGCAGGACTTTTTCCCTGCTGATTCCTGAGGGATTATAAAATAAGCATTGTGGGCAGAGGTATCCTGGACCACTCCACTGACATGTGTTGGTTGTTTAAACCAGATACTACCAATTCCCTCTTTAAAAGCATGTTGGGTTTTGAACGTTAATTTGTAAGCCTGTTCCTCAAAGCCTGGAACTGATTTTCTGTTAGAAGCAAGCTTTTCAAACTGAAATCATGATGTGCATACCAAGTTGGCTCACACAACTTAAAGAAAAGAAGGAAAATGCAGAAAAAATGTTCTTGAATACTCTGTGTCAGTGTCACTATTTATCTAACAGGCTAGTATTTTCTCATAGATGCAAAACTGATTTATTACTTCATAAATTAATCCTATGTGTAATTATTGTATAGAATATTGTCTTTCATGTTTCATCTAAAAATCTGGGAGCGCATCTTTCCTTCTTAGCTGTAACAATAAGGGAAGTTACTAAATTTTTATTTTTAAAAGAAGGGTTGGGGAGTTTCCTTACTGTTAGTTACTAGAGGTGCTATACCTGGGAAGCTGGATTTAGGCAGAATCAGCATGGATTGAGAGATAGGGAAATATTTTCAGATCAGATCCATTATCATCATCTCACCACTACCATCTCCACCATCACCTCCAATAACAATTAAAAACAACTTCTCAAGCTACCATTATAACTCTTTTTATCATTGCAATTACAACCCATAATGATAACTACTGGTACCATTGTAGCTGTCTTTACAGCTGTCACAAAAACTGCTGTCATTGCCTCACTATTATCTAACCATCTTTTCAATGTTATCACCACTTCCTCCACTATTTAATATCACCATCATCATCCTGATAACACCTCATATAACTAAGCCAACTCATCAATTTTCTTTACAAATGTGTCTGGATTTAATTTACAAAGGAATTTGATCAGAGTTTTAAAGTTTACTGCTGTCCATCCCAGAAGCTTAGATTAGAGAGAAAAACCAAAAGCAGATGAGAAATCATATCTGTTCCTTAGAAAAAATTACTTAACCATTAGAATAGATAAAGACGTATATGCTATGGAGATTGCATGAATGGCAGGAGAACAGGCTACCTCAGAAAAAGATTAAAGACCAGGTAAATTAAGACCACCAATAAGAGATAAGTTTTAATTAGAGGGACTGGGAGATAAATTAATAGAGAGCTTGGAGTTAATTGAAGGAGGAGAAAAGATGTAGAATATCATTCTAGAATAAAAGCTTTTTACTACCGCTATAGATAAATGATTATTCACCAAAAATTGGAAAAAAAAAAAAAACACCTAGCAAGATTTGCGATTTTGTTTTTACCTATTGGGAACACATGAAATAATCTAGATAATGATCATCAGCCACAACAAAATGTAAAAATGAATGAAACTATAAAGAAGAAAAACTTTGTCATGGATAATCTTATCTGATACTTCGTTTCCTTACTGCTGATTTATATCTATATTGATCAAATCCATATTTGCCCGTTTGTTGACCCTATCCTCTATCTCTAGCTGTTAGGGAGGAGAGAAAAGCTCTTGGGAAAATGTGAATAGACTCCTTGGCTTTGCCATTTCTATTTGAAATGAAGCTTCAGTAGCTTACCCTTGATTGGAAAACAAAGCAAAACCTGAGGGACTCCAAGATAAGCCCCTATTAGGTAGAGTGCATTGTGGCCCAGTTCCTTTATCAAGTTATAAGGAAAAAACACACAAACCTTAGACCAAATCCCCAACTTGTGATGGCTTAAACCCTAACCCCTAAGTCCATCAGGAAAAACATCATCTACATCTCACAAAATTAGTTCTTGCAACTGAAACTGAGAAGGAAATTATCAAATAGGGTACAGATAATTTAGCAAAGGAATAAAGGTGAATCTACCCAAAACATGCTTGGACAAACAAAAGTCAGGACAGAGCTTCTCTGCCCAAAATGAGTAAGATGAAAAGAAACTGCATGGTAATTTTACAAAAATACCTCAGCAGAAATGTAAGCAAACAAACATAAGCAATCAAAGCAACAATACAAATAAAGTCAGGAATAGACATGAGGCCAAGACTTACAGTCCCAACTATAAATGTGAATGGGCCAAACTCCATTTGAAATTAAAGCCTTGTAGGTACAGAAAAAGCATCTAGTCATACACTATTTACAAGTGATACACAAAAACAATATAACACAAAAAAGTTGAAAATAAACGAATGGACAAAACTATGTAGGGACATCAAAATAAAGGAGGAGAGAAAATTTTATGTCAGAGAAAAAATAATTTAATTTGAAAAGCATTAATAAAAACAGAAATTATGATTCAAGTTGAAACCCTTCAAAAAGATAGCTTAGGAGCATTGACACTTAACATAGCAAGTAAGTATGTAAATTCATATACAAAGAGACTTCTGAGGAAAAATGAAAACACCTGATTCAGCTTAATTATTTCTCTTATAGGCAACTGGAGGATGAAGTCTGAGATCTTATGAGCATGAATCCTGGAGATGTCAGGGAAACTGAGCCTGTTCCTCTTTCTGAAGCACTAATGTCAAGGAA
This sequence comes from Myrmecophaga tridactyla, assembly GCA_004026745.1. Classification (NCBI taxonomy): domain Eukaryota; kingdom Metazoa; phylum Chordata; class Mammalia; order Pilosa; family Myrmecophagidae; genus Myrmecophaga; species Myrmecophaga tridactyla. The sequence goes on from PVIY010003058.1 coordinate 101,565, forward strand.
GTCCTTAGATAAGGTTATGTTGGCCTGGGGAAGCAGAATAGACCAGATGGAACACTTGTTAGCTTTTTTAAACTTTGTTCTGTTTTGGCATTTAATATTTTTATGCTAATTGCAGATATTGCTGTTTCACAACATCATAAAATGCATTTTATGACTCTGAGATTAATGAGATTTCCTGGGAAAGAAGTCTGGAATATAGATATAGCCAAGGCTACAAGTAAAATATCCCAGTAATGCTTGTGGGAGACGCTTATGCTATCAGTGTTCTCAAATGGCACTTCGATCTTATGTCTGCAAATGTGTGCTTGCTGGTGCGGAAAAAAATTCAGCATTTCTTGGATCCATGGCTTTATCTCTTCTGTCACTTTTGGAAAAGTAATAACCATTATCTATTTAAATATTATACTTCTCCATTCTCTCTTCTCACTCATTCTGGTATGCCACTTACATATACGTTAAATCTTTTTATTATGTCTTGTTTACCTCTTAAAGTCTTTTATGTAAAAATTACCAACCTACCCTGTGGCCTTCCATGCTTCAATCTGGATGTTTTCTTTCCAACTAATTTTCAGGATCACTAATTCATTCTTTAGCAGCATCTCATCTGCTCTTAAACCCATTTATTAAGTTCTTAAATTCATCTCAATTTCCATTTGATTATTTCTAGCATATAGATTTTAGTCCTTGGCCTAACATTCTCCATCTTATTTGTATTCCTATATATGTTAGTTATAATTATCTTAAAGCTATATCTGAAAATGATTTTATCTAGTCCTCTTTTGAATGTGTTTTTGTTATCTTTTTTCTCTTGCCTTTGGGTAATTCTTATCCTTTTTCATGCCTAGTTAATTGTTACCGAACGATGGACACTGTGGATGAAAAACTACAGAGTTAATTGAAGGCTCATGAAGATATTATTCTCTGGAAATAATTTACTTTAGCTTCTGTCATGTTCTTAGGGATACCTCCCACCTCAAAAGAATAAAGCAACAACAACAAGAGAGACCTGCCATTGTCCTCTACCCAAGTGGTAGGTTCCAGAACATAATTTTTGTCTCCCCAACCCCACAATATTTTCAAGAGTTCTCAACTTCTCAGACTCCCAGGCATCCTTAGATTAATTTAGTCAGGGGTGTCAGTCCCTAATGTTTTGAATTATTTTTATCTATAATGCAGTAACCTCTTCTCACTTCTCTTTAACAAATTAAATTCAATCTTTTTCTTGGAACTTTAGAGTTTCATCAGAAAGTTTTAGGCATGTGTCTTGAACAAAAAATTAGTTTTATCCTATGAGAAATGTTACCATAAGCACAGTTCTTTCCATAGAAAGGTCCACCTTCTAGAAGTCCCATAGGGTATTCTTGATGTTATTCTGTGACCTTATTTCTCTAAGCAGAACTGAAAAGTCTGGTTAATGCCCTGAGAACTAAATGCAAAGAGGAGATTGCTGAACTCAGCTAGGGTAAGTATAATCTCCAGCTTTCAATCACCGCCTCCTTGTATTTTTACTCTTCTTATCCTTAAGATGATGTATTTTGTGAGCATTTTTATAGAAGGAAAATGGACAAATGTCTCATTCCTTTGTACTCACTTCTGGCTGATCATGGACAAAAAAAACTTCATGTCATTTTGGAAGGTGCTTTAGACATAAACTTAAAAGATAATATAGGCCTCAACAAGGCAAACATTTGGCAAGCAAAATAAAGGCAGTATTTAAGAGGTTGTTTTTCATTTTATAAGCAATTTCATTAATTACCTAGAAAATGAGTTTTCTGCTTAGATTTTTAACATGTTCAGTATTAATTTGCATATGATCTAAGATAGAGGAGATATCATATTCATAGGTACAGTGCTTAATACTAATTAGTGCACAAGTTTCTCTTTGAGCTACAGTAGATGTTAGACTTATTATACTATACATGCTAGTCCCACCACAGGAGCCAACCTTAGTACCAATTGCATTTTTTTTAAGGTTCTAACCATATCACTCTGACAATAACAGCTCTGGAAGGTATGCTTTTATACACTTGTTGCAGCACAGCATCATCGGTCTTCTGGAAAATAGGACAGTGGGCTCTAAGGCTCTATTGGCCAGTGTCATAGTACTCTCTGGCACTATGCGACAGAGCTAATCTGGAAGCAGTGACCACTGCAGAACTAAAGCACTGAGTTTTTTCCAGCAGGCAGAGCTACAGGTGTCTATAGTATAAAGGAACTTTCAGTAACAGTGGGTTCTCATCTACTTCTGGAGCATATCCAAGTGATGTGTCTGATGCTTATGTAGTTTTAGGGACCACAGAAATGTGTCTAGCAAATTGTTCAAATGGGAAGATGATATGCACGGTACTAGGAGCCTGATTTAAACATACAAGCACTTTAGTTAAAACAAAGGTTCGATTTTTTTTTGACATTTTTACTAGGAAACATAAAACTATGACTAGCAGCATTATATTGTTGTCTAATATTATGCAGATTCAAAATTAACAGAAAGTTAGAAAATCTTTTAAAATTTTTATAACATTTCCTAAATATTTCTTATGCAACTTATAACATATCAAATGAACTTAATCATTTTTAGCATTTCGTTTTTACAAGGTAAAAGAACAAATTTTTGCAACTTTTTGGAATTAAATGATATCCTTCAAGGTTTGACTTTGAGAAAGCAAAATGCTAAAAACTGTCAGGTTTGAAACAATATTTGGTTCCTTATTTAATTAAAGGTGAGGAAAAGACTTCACTTTTAAAAAGTGAGACAACTTGTTTTTCATCACCAAGGACATAATAAAATCAACAGAAAGTACAAGAAGTTATTCTTTTAAAACACAGACTTTCTGTTTTTTTTAACACTGATTACTTAAAATAAAAAGAAAAAATCTTTCAAAACTTTTTACGAAAAACAAACCAATACTCCAAGAAAACGTAGTCACTTTAACAGATAGAAAATCGAATTTTAGTTTTGCATCAGTATATTATTTGCTAATAAAGTGTATTAGTTTGTTAAAGCTGCCAGAATGCAAAATGCCAGAAACAGAGTGACCTTTAAAAAAGGAATTTATTAAGTTGCAAGTTTACAGTTCCAAGGCTGTAAAAATGTCCAAACTGAGGCATCCAGAGAAAGATATCTTGGCTTAAAGAAGGCTGATGTGGGAAGGCATGTAGCTGGCATCTGCTGGTCCTTGTTCCCATTTCATTGCTTCAGCTTCTGATGACTTCGGTTTCCTCTTCAAGCATCGGTGGGTCTTTATTTAGTTCTCCAGGACACAACTCTGTGTTCTGGCTTGCTTAGCATCTCCTTGGAAGGTTCATGGTGGCATCTTCTGGGCTCTGTCTGTGTCTAGGCAACTGCTCTCTCTCTCTGTCAGCACTCCAAGTATCCACCAACATCCATGTTTCTGTCAACTCTGAAGCAATTGTTTTCCAAGCATATGCATCTGAGGCATCTCCAAAATGTTTCCTCTTTTAAAGGACTCTAGTAAACTAATCAAGACCCACCTTGAATGGGTGGAGTTGCATCTCCATCTAATCAAAAGGCCAAGCCCACAATTGAGTGTGCCACATCTCCATGGAAGTAATCTAATCAAAAGTTTCTGCCCTACAATATTGAATCAGGATTAAAAGAAAAGGCTGCCCCCACAAGATTGGATCAGGATTAAAACGTGAGACACATAATAGTTTTAAACTGGCACATTCCACTCTCTGGAACCCCAAAAAGACATATTCCTTTTATATACAAAATACATTAATTCCATTGCAATATCTCAAAGTCTTAAACAATTTCAGTAACAATACAAATACAATATGAAGTCCAAAACAGTCCAAGAGTTCATCAAAGTCAGTTACAGGCATGGTTTGTTCTAAGGCAAAAAATTCTACTCTGTCTGTGGACCTGTAAAGTCAGCATAAGTTATCTGCTGCCAATATACAAAGGAGAAACAGTCACAAGGTATACATTTCCATTTCCAGAGGGAAAAATCAAAAGACAAGCAGGGGTCACCAGACCCAAACAGTTCTGAAAACCTGCAGGGCAAACTCCATTGAATTTTAAAGTCTGAGAGTCATTTATCCTTGGGGCTTTAGACAGCAGCAGCACCATCCTTTCCAAGGGCCTACACAGAGGTCTTGCTCTTTCTGCAAATGCTGGGGTGAGTTACAACACTGGGGTACACTGAGTGGAACATCTTTCTCTCAGCTCCACTCTTTCCAAGCTTCAGACAGCACCTGGCATCTCTGCCATCTCTGGGACACATGCTCAATCTTTCCAAAACCATAGGGTGACTGTCAGGCTCCCCCTCAATTTCTGGTTTATGCACTCTACTCTTTCTGAGACCTGGGGCAGCAAAACTGTTCTTGAGCGAGGCAGAAGGCCTGTCCACTACCTTCAGGCAAACTCACCCTCTCTAAGTGCATGGGTGGGTCAGCTCTCCTGGCCCAAGGTTTCTTGTCGTCCAACCTCAGCTTCCATGGTTCTTCCTCTGAAGTTTTTATTCCTTCAATTTATCTCTTTTCTGTCTCTTTTAGTCCAGACTGGCAGTGGTTCCATTTATACAGATTCTGTAGCACTCTTGTTGGTTTTCTATGTAACATGTAGGGTTCATGCCCATCAGACAAAAAGACTCTCTAAGTATCTGTGGGTCCTCCATGCATCTCTAAACACCCATGTCTCTGTCAGCTCTGTAGCACCTGTTCTCCAAGTGTCTGTATCTGCATTTCCAAAAGCCTGTTTCTGCATCTGCATCTGAGGTTTCTCCAAAGTGTTTCCCCATTTAAAGGATTCTAATAAACTAATTAAGAAGTATCTTGAATGGGTGGTATCACATCTCCATCTAAGCAAAAGACCACACCCACAACTGAGTGTGTCACATCTCAATGAAAGTAATCTAATAAAAAATCTCTGTTCTACAATATTGAATCCTGATCCAATCTCCAGCTAGATTGGGTCAGGATTAAAACATGATTTTTGTGGGGCACATAATAGTTTCAAACTGGCACATAAAGCTTTTAAAAATTTTATAGTTAGACCCATCAAATCTTTCCTAATTTAACCATAATTTCCTTTTTCATGAACTTTCTGGGTCTATTATATCCATTTCAAGTTTTGTTCTACTTTGTCCTCATAATGTAACAACCATTTATTTATCTCAGGACAAAACTACCCTCTTTTTCCTTTTATTAAAAACACATTCTTTTTTTCCTTCATATTTAAGTTACCAAAATGATTTTTGAGACTGTCATCAAGCAAATATCTTACCACATACAATTGCCATTAAAATCAAATTTGTCAGAACAATGTCTAGTACTTAATATTCTTTAATCAATATATTTTTGAAACAGTAAGTTACAATGTTTTAACAAGAATTTTCTCTTTTTTCAAAGTTTCATGATCATTACATAATGTTTTAAAAAAACCTTGAATCTCAACTCATTTGTGATTTCGTGTACAAAACAAATCTAATTGCAAGAGGGTATTAACATTTAAAGTCTCATTCTTAGGCTACTTTTCACTACTGTCCAATATCTACCATGGCCAGGCAGCATTACAAGAGGAAAATCAATTTTTAAGGGGGTCCTTCCAAATTTAGACCCATTATTCAAAATACACCCAAAGGAGATGCCAGCAGGTCCTGAGAGTTTCCTATGGATAGACTACCCTAACAAAAATAATGAAGACAAAATATCAAGACAGGAGTTTTTCCAAAGTCAACAGATTTTCCAACTTAAAAGCAAACAAAAAGACATGCAAACAAGGAGTTCCTTAAAGTTAACAAATTCTCCAACCTAAAAATAAAGAAAAACTGTGAAGACAAAACACACAAACAGGGAGCTCTGCAATACCAAATGGATTCCCTAATCCAAAAATACAAAATACAAAACCTATAGGGAGCCACAAATGTGGAGTCATAAGTAGTGAGGCTCAAACCCACTGGGTCCACAGTTATAAACCTAGGTCAATTCAGTAGTCTCCTCCCAGGAGCAGATTGGCAAAGTGAAAACAAACACAACACAAACAGACTGATAAGGTGAAAGTCAACAAGATGTGAAGAGAAAATATCATACACCCACCTAGCACAGGGAAAGTCTTAACTTTAAAATCACTACCACACGAATGTGCCTAGTGTCTGCTCAGGACAGAAGGCTTGCACAGAACCTCCAGCCTTAGTTCTCTAGGGAAATTCCTGGGTAGCCGCTAGACATGGAGCTGGTGGATCCAGGGAGTCCCATGGCTGATGGGCACAGATCTGGCCTGCATATTAGAGCAGCATCGGCGTTCTGGTGGATTCACCAGACTGTTACCACAACCATGGCTCTTTCCAGAGAAGGGCCCACCCGACCTGGTGCTGCAGAGGAGAACATGTCTCTCAGCAGGAAGGAGATTAACTGCAAGTACACCTTGCAAGGAACTAAAGGAACCTTCCTCAAATCAGCTCAAAATGGGAATGTGAGTGAGGGTTTTATAGATAAAGGGGAGAGGGTAAGAGTAAAAATCTAAGTAATGTCCACATAATTCATTCTTGTTAGATCCGCTACGATGTTGGATCTTTTGTGAGGAAAGCACAAGCAATTTCTTAATCCTGTGCTGTCATAACTATATTTTATTGTTCCAACTTCAGTGATTGACTTTAGATATTGATGTGCAAGCTCTTGCACAGAGAGTCTTCATGAATCTCTTCAAACTTTTGTCTTTTGAGAAGGAAGTCACTGATTCACTGGCCACAGGGTGTTCTTGATGCTATTCTGTTATTCCTAAAAGCAGAACCAGTATGATTGTTCCTTTCTAAAAATGGCCTAATTGGAATACAAATTTGAATTCTAAAATTTTCTTTTACTATTTCTATTATCTCTATTTCTTTTGAATTCATCATAGTCCCTTTTCTATTGTGCTGTTAGATCTTTACCCACAAATATTTGATAGCTCTTGGTTATTTGCCTATGTTTCAAAATAAGGACTGGAATGATGAGTGTGCTCCGCATGTCTGTGTCTTAGCATCTGCTTTCTCTGTTGGCACTCCAAGCACCATCAAATATCTGTATCTCATCAGCTCTGAAGCAATTGTTTTCTCCAAAATGTCTCCCCTTTTAAAGACCTCCAGCAAACTAATCAAGATCCATCTTGAATGGGTGGAATCACATCTCCATCTAATCAAAAGGTCATACCTATAATTGAGCAGGTCAATCTCCATGGAAACAATCTAATCAAAGGTTTCCACCCTACAATATTGAAAGAGGATTAAAGGACATAACTTTTATGGGGTAGTCAACACTTTCAAACCAACACATGGTCTACAGAAAAGTCATGCAGAAAGTGCAAAGATACCTCATAAGTCCACTTTCCTCCACCCCACATGGTTTTTCCTGTTATTAACATTTTGCATTAGGGTAGTATTTTTGTTACATTGATGAAAAAATATTATTAAAATTATGCTGTTATATTTAGTCCATAGTTTGCACTAGGGTTTACTCTTTGAAATTGTGAAGTTCTATGGCATTTAAAAAATATTTTAGGTTTTAAAATACAATTACTAAAGATATTGGTAATGGATTTTAAAAAGAATCTTCTTCTCATTTATAGCACATTATTAGATCTTTACTTTTATACTTATATATGTATCTGCATACATAAGAAATAGGATTCATCTACATTTCAGGGAAATACATTTTTATCTTTTTATGGGACCATCTAATATGGTCACAATACACAACCCATTTTCTTTTCCAATCAAAAACCAAACATTTTATTATAGTTCTTATTGAAATCTGTGTGAAGCCCACTGTGTTTCTCAAGTCTGTGTTTTCTCCTTGCATGTTTTGAATCAATCAATTTATTTTCCAGATAACTCTTTCTCACAATTTCTGTCAATTTACACATCTATAAAGGAGGATATGTCAGTTTCCATCTAGCAAACTTTATTCTTCATTTCGAGCAGTTTTGAGAAAAGGAAAACTATTTATGTATTACCAATTAAAAATTTACTCTTTTCTCAAATTTGGATGTTTTAATTAAATTTAGCTGGAAGGTAAAATGGGACAATAAATGGAGATGAAGGGACATTTTCCATCTTTTTTGAAATTTTTCTAGGCACATAAACCCTTCACACCTCTCCCTAAAGTGCTTCTGAAGAAATCAACATCTAAATAGTAACAATTGATGCTTCATCATATAGAAGTGTTAATGTTGATTATGTCACAAACATAAGTTTATTTTCTGCTTATGATATAACAGAATTGTCTTCTTCTTAGGTTGAGGATGTGTAAAAGTATTTGCAACTTAAAATCATACATTATTCACTGCTTAACCGTATACTCTCAGCTTAATCATTGTAGGAATAACCACATCATTCTTCTTTGTTGTTTCCTATTTATTTGTGTCAAATTTGAAGGTGATGGATACATTGAAGTTCACATACCTGTATACATGTAGGGATGAACTGGCTATTCCAGGAGTATATTTTTAAATATTTCTCCAACAATAATCTCAGTGTGTCCTATAGAATATTAGGATAACAAAATGATCATTTAAAAATTGGCTCTATTGTCAAACAAATTTGGAAAATATATTACATCTCCCTCTTCTAGATTTAAAATGTTCATAAAAGTAAGTTCTGTGCTAAAACAAAGAAAACTTTTAGAATTTTATTATCTGATCATAACCCCTCTTTTATTTTTTGTTTTCACTTTTTTTTTTTTTTTTTTTGCATGAGCAGGCACGGGAAATCGAACCTGGGTTTCCGGCATGGTAGGCGAGAACTCTGCCTGCTGAGCCACCGTTGCCTGCCCAGCCACCTTTTAACAAGTAATTATTAACATACTATTTTTCTAGTGTTCTGTGGAATGTTGTTTTCATATATGCTGTTTAGATCATTTTTGCCCCATTCAAGATACTTATCATGACATGGTACTCATAATTTGGAGCAAAGGAATCGTTTTCTAAAAGTGTCTAGTAATGCAGAAATCTACTCTGACCATAATTTACTATCTGAATTTAAGGTATATATATAGGTATATATATTATCTGTCAGCAGTATCAGATTACATGATTTGGATTCTTTGATAATAAATAAACACACAAAAAAACAGCATTGGGGGCAAGAAATAAAGGAACTTAAGAGTTTAATCTTATTTGGAAACATACGAATTCCAAAATAATCTTTCAAATTAAATTCACTGAATTTCTCTCATATTAAAACTCATATAAGACCTTCTGATTGTTTTTGTGGGAAGCAGCATGATTATTCAAAGTTCAAAGCCTGTTTTTACATAGATTGATTAAAATAAAAAAATTATAACCTTGATTACAAGCAGACTGATACTCTGAGGATGTTTATTCTTTGTAACAAAAGTAACCCCAAATGCAGAATATTATTTGATGAAAAAGCTCTTAAAAATCTTATTGTAAAAATCTTATAATTAAATCCTATAACGTTGACCACATAAAATGAAATTTCTTTTCTGCAAGCTTCCTCCAAGTTTCTATATCCATTCAAGTTTGTCCTGTGTTTGGTTCTTTTTCATTTTGCAACAACTATCCTTTTACTTTAGGACAAAACTATTCTCTCTTTCCCCTAGTAAGAAACACTGTCTATATAGTTTACATTAAGTTACCAAAAGGTTCTTAAAAACTGCCTCAAGCAAACATCCTGACCATCATTGTCAAAACAAACTTCATCAAAATAATGATTCAACTGGATCAATGCAAATTTTACAATTCATTTTGGTTAGCTTTTTTTCTTGAGGTATTAGCTAAAATTTTTATTGGAGAAGTTGAGGGTTTACAGAAAAATCATGCCTAACATACAGGGTTCCCATCTATTACCCCTTTTTTTCTTTATTAGAGAAGTTGTGGCTTTACAGAGCAATCATGCATAAAATGCAGGATTCCCATATACCACCCCACCACCAACACCTTGCACTGGTATGGAATGTTTGTTACAATTGATGGTAGCACATTTTTATAATTGTACTATTAATTAAGTCCAAGATTTAATTTAGCATTCACAGTTTGTATAATGTAGTTTCACAGATTTAAAAAAAATTATTCTATTACTGTATATACAATCTTAAATTTCCCCTTTTAATCATATTCATACGTATGTTTCAGAGCCGTTAATTGTACTCACAATGTGGTGCTACTGTCACCACCATCTTTTACCTAAACATTTCCATCATTCCAAATAAGAACCGGGTACATTTTAAGCTTTGGCTTCCTATTTCCCATCCCTACCCGATCACTGAGGTTCTAGATTCTAACTCTCTGAGTTTTCTTATTATTGTTTCAAATCATTGATATCATAATATGTTTGTTATTTTGTGTCTGGCTTATTTCGCTCAACATGATGTCTTCAAGGCTCATCACTGCTGTCACATATAACAGGACCTTATTCCTTTTTACAGCTGAATAATTTTCCATTATCTGTATATACCACATTTTATTTATCCATTAATTGGTTAACGGAAACTTGTGTTGTTTCTGTCTTTCAGCGATTTTAGGTAATGCTATGATGAACACTGGTGTAGAATTATCTGTTTGAGTCCTTGTTTCAGTTCTTTTGGGTACATACCAAATACTGAGATCATGAGGTCATGCCATAATTATTTATTTAGCTTTCTGAGGAACTGACAAACTGTTTTCTACAGTGCCTGCAACATTTTACATTAAACCGGCAATGAATGAGTGTTCTTATTTCTTTAAATCCTCTCTAACATGTTATTTTCTGTTGTTGTTTTTTTTAAAATAGCAGCCATTCTACTGGGTGTGAAATGGTATCTCAGTGTGGTTTCAATTTGCATTGCCTCGATGGCTAACAATGTTGAGCAGCCTTTCATGTGCTTTCTAGTCCTTTGTATATCTTCTCTAAAAAGATGCCTGTTCAAGTCTTTTGTTAAAAATTGGATTGTTTTTCTTTTTGTTGTTGAGTTGTAAGATTTCTATATATATTCAAGATATTAAACCTTTATCAGATATGTGGTTTACAAATATTTTCTCCCATTGTGTAGAGTTGTGTCATTTTATGTACATGATAAAGTCCTTTGATATACAATTTTTTTTACTTTGATGAGGCCCCATTTATCAATCTTTTTCTTTTGTTGCTTGTGCTTTGGGTGTAAAATCTAAGTAACTGTTACCTATCACAAGGTCCTGAAGATGCTACCCTACATATTCTTCTAGGAATTTGATAGTTATTGCTTTTTAAGTCTTTGTCCATTTTGAGTGGATTTTTGCATATGGTGTGAGGTGAGGGTCCTCCCCTTTTTTGCTTTTACAAATGGAGATCCAGTTTTCCAATCATCATTTATTGAAGAACAATTGAGTGTTCTTTGCCACCTTGCTAAATGTCAGAGGGCCATGAACAAAAAGGGCTGACTTCTCATTGTCAATTCTTTCCCACAGTTGATGTGTCTTTTCTTGTGTCAGGACCATGTAGTTTTGAATACTGTGGCTTATTTGTGTCCTTTCTTTCTTTTCTTTGACAGTCTAGCTAAAGGTTTTTGTTTTATTGATAATTTTAAAGAACCAACCATTGGTTTTGTTGATGCTATATGTGTATATATATATATGTGTGTGTATATATATGTGTATATATATATACATATATATATTTCACTCCCACTTCTTTTTAATGTAAGCATCTAGGGTTATAGATTTCCCTCTCAAGACTTCCTTCATTGCATTACATAAATTTTGATAGGCTATGTTCTCCTTTTCATTCATTGTAAGATATTTACTGATTTCCTTTGTGATCTCCTTTGACCCATTGATTGTTTAAGAGTGTGCTGTTTAACTTCCATATATTTGTGGATTTCCCAGCTCTCTGCCCGTTATTTATTTCCAGTTTCATTCCATTGTGGTCAGAAAAGATGCTCTGCATAATTTCAATCTTTTAAAATGTATTAAGACATTTTGTGATCCAACTTGTGGTCTATCCTAGGGAACAATTCATGTGCAATTGAGAAGAATATGTACCTACTGCTTTGGGGTGCAATGTTCTGTCTATGTCTGTTAGGTCTTTCATTTATCGTATTATTCAAGTTCTCTGCTTCCTTATTGATCTTCTATCTACATGTCTGATCTATTAATAAGAGTGGTAGCTTGAAATCTCCAACTATTATTATAGAGGTACCTGTCTCTCCTTTAAGTTTTGCCAGTGTTTACCTCATGTATTTGGGGGTATGGTAGTTAGATGCATAAATATTTATGATGGTAATTTCTTCTGGGTAGATTGAAAAATTTATTTATATTTAGTATCCTTCTTGTCTCTTTTAACAAGTTTTAAGCCTAATTTATAGTTTTTCTGATATTAGTGTAGCTAAAGCAACATAACTTTGTTGACCTTTACATGGTGTGCCGGTTGGAATCTGTGGTGGACTCCAGAAAAGCCATGCCTTTAATCCTCATCCAATATTGCTGGGTGGGAGCATTTTGATTGTTTCCATGAGATATGACCCACCCAATTGTGGGTGGTAACTTTTGATTAGATGATTTCCATCGATGTGTGTCTCCACCCATTGAAACTTGAGTTGCTTACTGGAATCCTTTAAAGGAGGAAATATTATGGAGAGAGTTCCTTTTTTTAGGGCCATGAGAAAACCAGCAGACACCAGCATGTTCACCATATGCTCTTCCAGCTGAGAGAGAAATGTTGAACATCGTCAGCCTTCTTGAATCAAGGTATCATTCCCTGGATGCCTTAGATTGGTCATTTCTATAAACTTGTTTTAATTAGGACATTTTCTTGACCTCAGAACTGTAAACTAACAACTTATTAAATTCCCTTTTTAAAAATCCATTTGGTTTCTGGTATGTTGCATTCGGCAGCTAGCAATTAGAACACATGGATTATCTTTTCGCATCATTTCACTTTCAACCTATTCGTATCTAAGGTGAGTTTCTTGTGAGCAACATATAGTTGGATCATGTTTTTTTAATTCATTTTTCCAATCTATGTGTTTTGATTGGGGAATTTAATCCATTAACATTCAGGGTTATAACTCTACTGGCAGTACTTTCTTCAGCCATTTTGTTCTTTTGTTGTTGTTTTAGTTTGCTAATTTTGCTGGAATTCAATATATCAGAAATGAAATGACTTTTATAAAGGAGATTTAAGCTACAGATTTACAGTTCTACAGCCACAAAAAATGTCCAAACTAAGGCATCCAGAGAAAGATATCTTGACTCTGAAGAAAGACTGATACCTGTCACATGGGAAGTCATATGGCTGGCATCTGCATCCTCTCCTGGTTTCTGTTTACAGATGGCTCTCTCAGTTCCTGTGGATCCTTCTGGCTTCTGGGTTGCTTAGCCCTCATGGGAAGGCACAGGACAATCTCTTCTAGGCTCTGCATCTCCAAATATCTGTGTCTAGGCATCTTATCTCTGTGTTGGCACTCCAAGCATCTCCTTCAGCACTCCAAGCATCTCCAAATATCTGCATCTATGTTGTTTCTGGTTCCTGTCTAGCTTCTATTGGCTTTCTCAGCTCTTGGCATCTTCTGGGGCTTCTGCATTTCCAAACATCTGTAACTATGTCTCTTCTGGTCTGTTTCTTTCTTCATGAGCTCTCTTAAGGACTCCAGTAAATTCATTAAGACCTACCTTGAATGGGTGGAGTCACATCTCCATCTACTAAAAAGGTCCAAATCACAATTGGGCGTGTCATGTCTCCATGGAAACAATCTAATTGAAGTTTCTTCCCTACAATATTTGAGCAGGATCAAGAGAATATGGGTTTTCAGTGGTACATAATAACTTCAAACCAGCACAGTTATTATAATTCTTAAATACCTTTTGTGCCTCTTTTCCTTTAGAGTACCCTGCTTTTCTGTTCAGTTGATCTTTTGTGCTATATCTGCCTGAATCTTTCTCATTTCCATTTCTGAATATCTTAAAAATTCCTCTTTTGTGGTTATCCTGGGGTTAGTATTACACAGCCTCTGCCTATAACTTGTAATTTGAAAGTATATCAATTTAATTTCAATACATGTTCTTTTTTTCCATATACATGCATTTCTCCTCTTTATTTTTGTTTTTGTCACATACTGATTACTTTTATTTTGTATGCCCTTTATCAGGAAATAAGATTATTTCTTATTCAATTGTATTCTAATTCTTGTAGAAATTGAAGAGTAGAGTTGTAGATGAAGAATATGGTAGTTTTGGGTTTTGCATTTACCCATTAAGATGAGTAAACACTCCATAAGGGTATGGTTAAAACACTTTTATTACCATTTATGAAATATTTTTTAGTATTCACTCCTATTTATATACTTCTTATTTCTTTTCTAACAAGTGTCTGGAAGCCTGAATATTGCATTTTCTTAACTTTCTTGCAGTGTATGCTGGGTAAGTTTTGCAAATGGGAAACCATGGACAAAGGTAAGAAGGCTAGAGGGAGGAAGAGGTCATTCTGTCTCTGACTACAATATTAGCCACGTGTAGCAGTAGCATTCACTGTAGGTGATTGTAGGCCCCCAGGCAGCAGCAAATGTGATTCTAGCTGTGAATGTAGGGAAGCTTGTACTTTAGAAGTGCCGGGTCAAAGATGCAGCTTGCGCAGTGGCAAATCCCTGATCTTGAGGTAAAGCCATCTTCTCCCTTTGGTTATTCTATTAACTTGGCAAAAAATTCCTTCCATCAGAGCCCTCATTGCTTTATATAGATTGGTTTCTGATTTCCTAACTGAATCCTGACCAATAAACCTATATTGAAGTGTGTATTATGAATGAATGAATCTGCTTTCCACATAATAATATGCCATAAATACAGTTTATTTAAATAAATTGTACATTAACATAATTTTTCAAACCTACTTAAATTACCACCTCCTAGCTATGCTATAAAATAGAAAAAGATAATTTTAAAGTTTTCTCTATCCTAGTTGAAGCTAAGTTTCTGCTTTAAGTTTCTACTACTCTTGTGTGTCAGGCTTCGGCCTCATATAACAAGGAGTTCTAATTAGGACTTGAAATTCTATGAATTTGTAGTGCATGCATGTAGTTATATTTAAATTCAATCCAGACATATAAAAATACATTCTTTCATTCTTATTAATGAAAAATGTCCTTCAAAAAGTACTTTAATGTATTATATATACATGAAAAGGTCATTAGAAAATAAACTGGTCATAAATAATAGCTATCTTTATTTAGTATTCTATTTGACTGACTCTCTTGCTTGATGATAATACCAGGAAAAAAGTCTTCTAGAGGATTATATAATCATAAAGACATTCCTAAAGCCTCAAGAGAATAGAAGAAAAGTTTCAGACATGGAGGATAGTCACCCTATTCTTGAACAGATTCTAGTTCATTCTAACTTTGAATGATACTGGAAAAAGAATAATGTATCCTTTGAGAGGAGACAATAATGAATTCGAAATGCCACTCTCCCTTTAAATTTGAAAATAGTTCTAACTGAAGGGAAATCATGAATCAATCTCTTTCTACTAAAATATCCTTGTTTTATTATAAAAGTGTCTCCATCTACACATAAAACAAAAATGAAGGGTTTGAGCTAAACAAAGAACTGATTAATATTCTGTTGATTAATCAAAATGAAATGAAGTTTCCACAGAAGATTCATTTTAACTTTCTTCTGATCTCTTGTAAAAGTGACAGATTTTTCTGTTATGTGTTCCTACCGTACAATATAAAGAATTCTGGACTCTATTCTTGTTAAATATTTTTATGGCAGAGCCTATTTTACACATCTAAATTTTAAAATTTATATTTAAGGGATGTCCAAGGATTTGTAACTTGTTTTAAATAATTGTGAAAAGTTGAAACATGGCTTGAGAAAGGGATAATGATAGATTATAGGATTACTACCTGAAGTCTCAAAAATTATTTCCTTGCCACTCTGGATCTTTAATTTCTAAATATTGTAAGAGATTTGATTAGCTTATATTTTGTGAGATATATATTAAAACTTTCTATCTCAAATCTAAAAACATTTACAGCACCTTTCATAAAAAAAAAAAAATCCAGAAAAACTCTAAACCTAAACACTGAGTATCTTAGTTTGTGCATTATTTTAACAACTGGCTCATGACTTAAGTGGAAGAAAAAGACTTAAGAGGTCTTACTTTTGTAATTGTGAAATTTTGGAACAAATTCTCTTTCAATGTTGACATTTTTGGTAAGGTGCATATAAAGTAACCCCGTCTGATTCTTCTCTCCAAGATTATATGGCAGAAAGAGAAGAGAAATGATGAAAATAATTAAAACATGTCTTCTGCAAAGCTGTCTTCCCAGTGGGCAAGCCAGAGAGGAAAAATTTTAGGGACCAGAAACTATGCAGTAAAAATTAAACAAAGATTTCCATAAGGTAAATAGGGTCCTGTAATTGCTGAGTGGAGACAATAAACACAAACATACAGAGTTAAATGTTGGCAATTTATAAGAAATTTCAATTTTTAAATTATTATAGATTCATAGGCAATGCAAAAATAGTGCAGATAGGTCCTGTGTAGCCTTAATCCAGTTTTCCCCAATTGTTACATCATATATAATAACTATAGTACAGTATCAAAACAAGGAAACTGACATATATATGATGTCATTTTTCCACTAAGCTATTATGGGATTCTCACTGGAAAAACTTTTCTTCAAAGTTCATGAAAAGTTTATTTTAATATTTAGATAAATAAATATATATATATAAAACTTACTGATGAAAGGGATAAGAATCCCTAGTATTTATATAGATGGATAACATGCATTCTGAGCTAAAGAAACATTTTAGGATTTTTTTCTAATTAGGGTGAAAGTCAAATAACAAAATTATAAACTTTAATGTGTACAATTCCATGG